>CM040121.1:513650715-513819682 GCA_022559845.1 Amorphophallus konjac | reverse complement strand
TAGTGTGAACAAGGATGAGTGAGTAAAGCAAAACTGAGCTCAGAGTCCAAAAAGTTCAGAAGATTTCCCACCAAAGCCAGCAGCTTGAATAGATCCAATTTCCCTTGTTTCAGGTCCTTTGTCGACCATGGAGTGGCCTGTGGTCGACCTTTGTGCTGACACAGAACCTTCCTGTTGAGAAGACTGCGTTCTGACAAACCTGTTGTCGACCATTGGATCGCCTGTGGTCGACAGCTGCGAAGTCCCAGAGCTAACTATTTCCTGTCCTGATGCCTTGGTCGACCAGCGCCTTGTCTGTGGTCGACCATGGGAAGTAATCCGTAGATAAACCAGAGTTCCTCAGAGCTTGCTGAAGTAGCACCCGACACTATAACCTCCAAATTCAGACTTATCTAGTACTTAAGACCTAGTTGACACAACTAAGAACAGAAGAGACAAAGACTGTACAATGAACATAAGAATATTATTATTTCAAGAATTTTCAGAGGAGATTCTACAAATTCCTAACTCCCTTCTTAGAGTTGAAAATCTGTCATTGTTAAGGGGTTTTGTGAAAATGTCTGCCAGTTGTTTTTCAGTTTCTACAAAATGAAGCATGAAATTTCCTTTGGAGACCTCATCTCTTAGAAAGTGATGACGGATCTCAATGTGTTTTGTCCTAGAGTGTTGAATGGGGTTTTTAGACAAATTAATAGCACTAGTGTTGTCACAGAAAATAGGTGCACATCCAAGATCTACATTGTAGTCTTGGAGTTGATGTTTTATCCACAAAACCTGTGTACCACAGCTCCCTACTGCGACATACTCAGCCTCAGCAGTGGAGAGTGCCACAGAAAGCTGTTTTTTAGAAGCCCATGATATTAAACATCCACCTAATATTTGACAATAACCACTAGTACTCTTCCTATCAATTTTGCAACCAGCATAATCAGCATCTGAATATGAAATTAAATCTAGTTTGCAATAAGTAGGATACCATAAACCCAATTCTTGGGTACCGGCAAGGTAACGAAGATACGCTTGACAGCCCCTAAATGTGAATCTCTAGGGCTAGATTGATATCTAGCACACATGCATACACTGAACTGAATGTCTGGCCTAGAGGCAGTTAAATATAGTAGGGATCCGATCATACCTCTGTATTTCTTGGCATCTACCATGTTACCTTTTACATCAGCCTCCAATGTTGCATTTGTCCCCATGGGTGACTCTATTGGTTTGCAGCTCTCCATGCCAAACTTTTTCAGCATCTCCTTTATGTACTTGGATTGATTTATGAAGTAGCCTTCTCTACATTGTAGAATCTGCAATCCAAGAAAGAACTGTAAATCACCCATTAAACTCATTTCAAACTCATTGGTCATTAGATTTGCAAATTCAGTACATAATGAAGCTTCAGTGGATCCAAACACAATATCATCCACATAGATTTGCACAATTAGTATATTCTTACCTTGGGTCTTGGAGAATAATGTTTGATCAATTTTACCTCTTGTGTAGCCCTTTTTGGTGAGGAATGAACTCAGTCTGTCGTACCATGCCCTAGGAGCCTGCTTTAAACCATACAAAGCCTTATGCAGTTTGAAGACATGATTAGGAAGATCATCATTTTCAAAACCAGGGGGTTGTTCCACAAAGACTTCTTCCTTTACTAATGCCATTTAGAAAGGCACTTTTTACATCCATTTGCTGCAATTTAATTCCATGGGACGCCGCAAATGCTAACAATATTCTAATGGCTTCTAACCTTGCAACTGGAGCATATGATTCTTCAAAATCGACTCCAAATTCTTGGTTATACCCCTTAGCCACCAACCGAGCCTTGTTCCTCATAACAACTCCTTCTTCATTAAGCTTATTTTTATAAACCCATTTGGTTCCAATAACAGGATGAGATGAGGGTCTGGGAACAAGTTTCCAAACCTGATTTCTTTCAAATTGATTTAGTTCTTCATGCATGGCATTTATCCAAGATTCATCTCTTAAAGCTTCCTCTACATTTTTAGGCTCAACTTGAGATACAAGGGCTAGCTGATCTAGTTCATCAACTGTTTTAAGCTGAGATCTAGTTTTCCTCGGTTCATTAATTCCTCCAATGATGTTATCTAGAGGATGATCTCTGAGAAATCTCAGATTTTCAGAATTGTTACCTGGGATGATCTCTCCTTCGGGTTGATCATTGGAATCACCTTGCTTTGGTTCTGCTTCAGTCTCCATTGGTTCCTCTTTGCCTTCCAGAAATTCCCCATCTTCATCTTTGCCTACCTGTCCAGTTTTGTCAAAGTCATTATTTTCATCAAATGTGATATGTGGGGATTCTTCAACTAGCTGATCTTTGGTGTTGTAGACTCTATAGGCTCTTGATCGGTCAGAGTATCCCAAGAATATTCCTGGGTCAATCTTTGGTTCAAATTTGTCCAATGATCTCTTGTCATTGTTATGAATAAAACACCTTACACCGAAGATCCTAAAATGAGCTAGAGATGGCTTCTTACCTTTGAACACCTCATATGGAGTTTTCGCACTAGATGGTCTTACCATTGCCCTGTTTACAATATAACATGCTGTATTGACCGCCTCAGCCCAAAATCTTCTTGGAAGATTGGCTTCAACCAACAAGGTTCTGGCCATTTCAACAAGTGTGCGATTCCTTCTCTCCACCACTCCATTTTGCTCTGGAGTCCTTGGTGAGGAAAACTGTGGTTATGCCCTTGTTCTGCAGAATAAGTCAAAGTCTGAATTTTCAAACTCTCCCCCATGATCAGATATGATTGAACACACTTTGGACTTGCCATCCTGCTTCATTCTTTTGTAGAAATCCTGAAACTCAGAAAAGCATCACTTTTATGAGATAGAAATATTACCCATGTGAATCTAGAGAAATCATCAACTAGTACATAACCGTACCTCTTACCACTAAGACTAGCAGTTCTTGTTGGGCCAAAAAGGTCCATGTGCACAAGTTCTAGTGGTCTAGAAGATTGACTTTCAGTTCTACCTTTGAATGATTTTCTTGTTTGCTTACCTTGGGTACATGATTCACATACTTTGACATTTTGAGCAAACGAAATTTCAGGTAAACCAGAAACCATTTTATTCTTAACCAATTTGTGCAGCACCCTGTAGCTAACATGTCCTAGCCTTCGGTGCCACAACCAAGTCAGGTCCTCCTTCTTGGCGGTGAGGCACAAGTTGGAGTGGGCTGGATCATCCAAGTCTATCATGTAGACATTATTTACTCTCTTGCCCATAAACTTAACTTTAGCCGAATTTGGTTCAAGAATTTTACAGATCTTAGAATCAAAGACTACTTGATGGCCTTTGTCGCATAGCTGACTGATGCTTAGAAGATTATATTCCAGGCCATCCACTAGCAGTACATCTTCAATGCAATTTGTAGATGTCTTACCTACCTTACCTTTCCCAATGATCTTGCCTTTGTTATTCCTCCAAATGTCACATGTCCTCCATCTTTTGAGTTTAGCTCGGAGAATTTTGCCTTATCCCCTGTCATATGTCTTGAGCAGCCACTATCTAAGTACCACTTGTTGTGTATAGCTGCCAAGCACACCTGCATCACAAGTTACACAGAAACTTTTGGACCCCAATGGTACCCGGGTCCAAGATAGCTTGTGAAATTATGAAATTGCTGCAGTAATCCTTTGGGAACCCAGATTCTGTTAGAGCAGTGTAAATTTTTATTTCTGAACTTGTTCAGATTGGGTTGCTTTTGTTCTAAAGCTTCTTTAATCTGAGTCCACCTTTGTGTATTCAAGTTTTCATTTTGTTTTACCCGAAAAAACCTGTGATTTCTGTTTGCTTGTCTGGCCATGGTCGACTTTTGGTATGTCTGTGGTCGACCATCGCGTCTCCAGAACTCAGCGTCTGTTCTGGCAGCACCTCTGGTCGACATCTGGTGTACCTGTGGTCGACCACTGCTTCTCCAGTAACCAGCGCCTGTTCTGGCAGATCCTCTGGTCGACAGATGAAGGGTCTGTTGTCGACCAGCCTGTCTCCAGACATCTTGTTTTCCAGATTTATGTCTTTTAACTTGGTTTAGTCCTTGGTTTGTTTGGTGATTTCTGTGAATTTGGGTTTCTTGTTTATTATTTTGAATCTTATATTGATTGACTGTTTTCTCTTTAAAATTTCTCTCTTCCTTGGTGACATTGTTCCTTTTGGAGGAGCATTCAGCTACATCCTCTTGTTTATCTTGGTATAGATTAATCAGGGGCCTTTTTCCTTTTGAGTCAGCAATCCCAGTTACGGTTTTTATTTGGAATTCCTTTTTAGCCGTAGGATTGTATCCTAACCCTTCTTTTTGAAAGTTTACTTTTATTCCCAAGACAGCATTTAAGTTTTCTTGACCTTGAGTCATTTTTTCCAAGGTCTCCTGTTTGTTTTTCAGGTCACTCTTAATTCTTTCTATTTCTCTTAGGAGTTGGTTGTTTTCTTCCTTGAGTGAATTGTTTCTTTCTTGACTTAACTTAGTTTCCTGTTCATATTCTTGAGTCTTTAGTTTTAACTCATCAATGTCGTTTTTTAGCATTTCATTCTCTTCGGACATTCTCTTGTGGTTTTCTTCATCTAAGTCCATTTGATTCAGTTTGTTTTTCAGTGACTTGATTTCCATTTCTAGTTCAGTTTTGTTATCCATTGAATTGCTGTCTTTATTCAGTTGACTGATCTTCTTCTTCAAATGTTTATTTTCCTTTCTTATTCTTTCATAAGTATCAAGCAATTCTGAATATACTGCTTCCCAATCCGAACTAGAGAAGTCTTGAAATGGGGAACTTACCTCAAGGTCACTGTTGTCTCCCTTGGCCATCAGACAGAGCTTTCCTTCTTCTTCCTCGGAAGTTGTTTCCTCTTCACTGCTCTCTTCCTCCTCACTCCAAGTGCTAATCATCGCCTTGGGTTTCTTGCCTTTCCACTTGAAGCTTGATTTCTTAGGAGCTTCTGGACATTCAGCCTTCATATGTCCAGGCTGCCTGCAATTGTAGCAAATGAGTTTGTTAGAAGGAGCCTTATGTTTATCAGATTTAAACTGGGATGACTTCCTTACCATGCCCTTTGGATTTCTGAATCCTTTACCTTCCTTCCGCAGAATTTTTTAAATTTTCTTGTAAGCATGGCTAGCTCACCAGATTCTTCACCTGAGCTAGATGAGTCATCATTGTCAGACACCTCAGAGGTGCTTGTCTTAGTCTTTAGGGCAAGTTGCTTCTTTTTCTTGCCCTCATCTTCCTTTCTCTTCAGATTGACCTCATAGGCCATCAGGGATCCTACTAACTCATCCACTGTCATTGTTGTAGATCCTTTGAGTCCTCAATGACTGTGACCTTGGTATGCCACATCGATGTGAGAGACCTTAAAATCTTCCTCACTAATTCCTGCTCTTTGTATGTCTTCCCTAAGCTCTTCAAGCCATTAGTCAGTTGTACTAATCTGGCATACATCTCAGAAATACTTTCATCATTTTTCATCCTAAACATCTCATATTCTGAGACTAGCATATTTGCTTTTGTCTCTCTTACCTCGGAAGTACCTTCGTAGATTACCTTTAGACGATCCCACATTTCTTTGGCTGTTGCGCATTGGGAAACTCTTGAGAATTCTGTGGGGTGTAGTGAGCACTGCATCACGTTCATGGCTCCCCAGTTGACAGTTGATTTCCTGACCTGTTCTCTGGTCCAGGTTTCTTCATCTTCCGGTAGCTCAAAAGGTCCGCGGCTCACTACCCTCCACATCTCGTGGTCTTGCGCACGTAAGAACACCTGCATACGATTTTTCCAATAAGAATAATCAGTTCCATCAAAATATGGAGGTCTAGTTACAGAGTGCCCCTCAGCTATGAGGCTTTTAGAGTTCAGTCCGCCCGGTCTCTCCTGGTTGTTAGACCACATTTTTGGAGAACCTGCTCTGATACCACGTGTTGGATACGGACTGAATAGATCTAGAGGGGGGGTGAATAGATCTTTCCCCCTTTTCGATAATTTACTAACTATCGACCAGATGAGCTACTGGTAATTAATGAATTATAGAACTAATGCGGATAGTAAAGATGCAAGCATACGTATAGGAAATCAAACACACACAAGCACACCACAAGAGAGGATTTTTAAGGTGGTTCAGTCTCTTCCTGAGACTTACATCCACCCCTTGCTTAACTCAAGCAAGGCTTCACTATGAGAATCTCTGATCTCAACCAAAACACAGCTGACACACAGCTTGTACCTGCTGACACACAGCTTGACTCTGCTGCCTCACAGCTTGACAATAATTGTAATCAGAAATGAAAAGATGATAAGAACAGGTGATGAAAGACAGGACTGAATATTGGCGTATGTAGAAGAATAGGTGTTCAGCCTGGGACTTGATCACGCTTATGAAGAAGCCTAGACTCCCTGTTGATCTTCCAGTCAGTTGCCTTCGATTGTTCTGCTGCTGGAGATCGCACAGTCTTGAGCTAAGTCTTCCTTCTGCAGCAACGAGATCGCCTTTAACCTTTCTGCAGATTTTTGATTGATGGAGAGCTCCTTCTTCCTCTTCTGTGTATATCTTCCTTGGCTTCTATTTCGTGCTCTCTCTCTGCTCCCTTGTTCGTGATGTGTGTTCTTTTCGTTTTCATACAGCCCTTTTATCAAGAGTAAAACTCTTCCCGCTCAATTTTCAGATCGAGCGCCAATCTGCTAGAAAACAGGGATCTGTTTAAATCCAATCGTTAGAACGAGTTTGACCACTTCTAAGCAAGATTGTTTCCTTGATTCCCGTGCGGAATCTTATCTCCTGAGCAGCCCAACAACCTGCAACAACCATTTGCAGGTTTTAAGGAACCAAAACAGAATTCGGTTAGAGTTCGGTTTTGGACGATATATAAACCCGTGGTCGACCATGACCCTGTCGCTGGTCGACAATGGGCAGTCCCCAGACGGCCGGTTCTTCTGGCTGAAACTCACGTCGCCCGTTGGTCGACCACAGCCTGGTCGCTGGTCGACAGGGGGCAGTTTCCAGATGGCCAGCAGTTCTGTCTGTTGCTTCTGTCTTTTCTGTGGTCGACCAGAGGCGGGGCTTTGGTCGACAGCCAAGGTGCTTCCAGAAGACAGATGATCTGATTCTTTTCTGGTTGAGTTCGTTGGTCGACCATAACCACTTCCCTGGTCGACAAGCGGCCTTTGACACTTCTTCTGATTTGTTGATTCCACTTGGATTTCAGTGGACCTGAAATTACTTAACTTATCAGAAGTAAATTGAATGAGTCCAATACTTTGAAGGAACAATCAAACTACTTGTATTTGTTATGAAACAAGATAGAACTTGATTAATCAACCATATCCTATTGTCATCATCAAAACCAAGGGATGCACAACAAGAGAGAGAGAGATGGGAGAGAGAGAGAGAGAGAGAGAGAGAGAGAGAGAGAGAGTTGGAGGGAGAGAGGGGGGTGGATATATGGGAAAGAGAGGGGGAGAGGGGGGCTTTATATAGGGGGGAGGGGAGAGGAGATAAGAGGGAGGGGGAGGTGGTAAGAGGGGGAGGTGGTAAGAGGGGGAAGAGGGGAGTGGGGGAGGTGGGAAGTGGGGAAGGTGGGGAGTGAGGGAGGGAGCCACGTGGGGGGGGGGTGGGGGTAGATATTTTAGGATTTTTTTTAATTTTTTATTTTTTTAAAAAAACTCTTAATAATATGATTTTTAAGAACTAGCTCACTCTATCTCATTTTTGTCCTTCCAAACATCAAAATTTGAAAAAGTGTTCAACATGAAACTTGTAGATTTTTCAGTTATCTTTCCAACGAGTCTAATATTGACTTATTCTGACATTCCTATGAGAAGTTACGTATTAATAAAAAAGATGTCTATTGAATTTGTATACTAACATCCGTTAAACCCGTATTTTCTATACAGTTCAAGGTATTGGGGTTTGATTTAGAGAATCTGTAATCTGTATGGGTTTCAGAAGTAAAGTGCTTAGTTATTTTTAAGTTTCGAACGGATTCGGGTGTTATAAATCTCTCCCCCTTAAATAAATTTCGTCCTCGAAATTTATAGATTTACTCAATACGTACCGAATAGCTGTGGATATCTCTTCCGCATTTCATCTTCCATCTCCCAAGTAGCTTCTTCTGTTGAGATACTTTTCCACAATACCTTCACCAATGGAATTATCTTCGTTCTCAGCACTTGTTCATTCCGATCGAGAATGCGAACTGACTTTTCCTCATATGTAAGATCCGGCTGAATTTTCAACTGTTCATGATCTATAACGTGTGATGAGTCTGGCATATATTTTCTTAACATGAACACATGGAATACATCATGAACTGCTGACAATGATGGTGGTAAAGCCAGCTGATATGCTACCTCTCCAATCCTTCTTAAGATTTCAAATGGTCCAACATACCTTGGACTGAATTTACCTTTCTTGCCAAATCTCATTACTCCCCTAGTAGGCGAAACTTTCAGAAATATGTGATCCCCGATAGTAAATTGTAGATCTCTCCTTATTTGATCAGCATAGCTTTTCTGCCGACTCTGAGCTGTAAGTAATCTTTTTCTAATCAATTCAACCTTTTCTATACAATCCTGTACAATCTGTGGCCCAATCAATCTCCGCTCACCAACCTCATCCCAACAAATAGGTGACCTACACGGTCTACCATATAACGCTTCATATGGTGCCATTCCTATGCTTGCATGATGGCTGTTGTTATATGCAAACTCAATTAACTGCAAATGTTCATCCCAACTGCCTTTCCAATCTAAACTGCATGCCCTCAACATATCTTCTAGTGTTTGAATGGTTCTCTCTGATTGTCCATCTGTTTGAGAGTGAAAAGCTGAACTAAATTTCAATTGTGTACCAAGTGCTTGTTGTAAGCTCCTCCAAAATTTTGCTGTAAACCTTGCATCCCGATCTGAAATAATAGACACAGGCACACCATGAAGTCTCACAATCTCTCTAATATACAAATTGGCTAAATCCTCTAATGATTGTGTCTTTGTGATTGCCAGAAAATGGGCTGACTTAGTAAGCCTGTCAACAATTACCCAAATAGAATCATGTTTTCTCCTAGTCATTGGTAATCCATCACAAAATCCATAGTGATATGCTCCCATTTCCACTGTGGAATTTCCATCAACTGTAATGGTCCTGCTGGTCTTTGATGCTCTGCTTTACTTGTTGACAAGTAAGACACTTGCTGACAAAGTCTGCTATATCTTTCTTCATGCCAATCCACCAAAAATGTCTTTCATATTTTTGTACATTTTTGTACTGCCTGGGTGAATAGAATATAGTGATTTATGTGCCTCAGTTAATAGTCTTTCTTTATTTCTTCATTCCGAGGTACACACAATCTTCCCTGAAACTGATTGCCCCGTCTGCACTTTGAGTAAATCTCGGTGTGCCAATCAATTTTTGCAACTGCTGCTCATTTAGTTGTGCTTGCACAATTCGCTCAACCATTACAGACTGAATAGTTAGTTGGGCCAAAAATAAATTCTTCCCTTTACATACTGGAGAATACTCCACTACATCAGATGTCATTCTCCAAGTTTGGCACAACTGGATTGCCATTAGCCTCTTCCTGCTGAGTGCATCTGCTACCACATTTACTTTTCCTAGGTGGTAATTCAAGGTGAAATCATAATCCTTCAAAAATTCAATCCACCGTCTTTGACTTAAATTTAATTCTTTCTGAGAGAAAATATATTTTAAACTCTGATGGTCTGTAAATACTTCAAATTGCTCACCATACAAATAATGGCGCCAAATCTTCAGAGCATGTACCACCGCTGCCAACTCCAAATCATGTGTTGGATAATTCATCTCATGGGTCTTTAATTGTCTGGATGCATAAGCTACTACTTTGCCATTCTGCATCAGGACACATCCTAGTCCTTTTCTAGAGGCATTTGTATATATCACAAATCCTCCTGACCCACAAGGTAAAGTAAGCACTGGGGCTGTAGTTAACCTTATTTTTAATTCTTGAAAACTCAATTCACATTTATCTGACCATTCAAAAGGAACTCCTTTCCTAGTCAATTTGGTCATAGGAGCTGCAATAGAAGAAAAACCTTCAATAAACCGACGATAGTAGCCGGCAAGACCCAAAAGCTCCTAATCTCACTGACATTCTTCGGTCTTTCCCAATGTAAAACTGCCTCAACCTTAGCCGGATCAACAGACACTCCATCACTAGAAATGATATGTCCTAAGAATTGAACATTATCCAACCAGAATTCACATTTACTGAATTTTGCATAGAGTTGATGTTTCCTTAAAGTTTCCAACACAATTCTCAAATGTTCTTGATGAATTTCAACAGTAGGAAAATAGATCAACACATCATCAATAAACACCATTACAAATGTATCTAGATATGGTTGAAAAACTCTGTTCATCAATTCTATAAATGCTGCTGGTGCATTAGTTAACCCAAATGGCATAACCAAAAATTCATAATGCCCATATCGTGTTCTGAAAGCAGTTTTTGAGATATCTTCCTCTCTTATCCTTAGTTGATGGTATCCAGATCTGAGATCAATCTTTGAAAATACTGTGGTAGTTCATAGCTGATCAAATAAATCATCAATCCTTGGCAAAGGGTACTTATTCTTAATGGTCACTTGATTCAACTTCCTATAGTCAATGCATAGTCTAAGCGACCCATCTTTCTTTCTAACAAACAGAACATGTGTGCCCCAAGGGGATACACTTGGTCGAATAAACCCCTTATCTAGTAGTTCTTGCAATTGTTTCTTCAACTCTGTCAATTCGGCTGGTGCCATTCTGTAGGGAGGGATGGAAATAGGTAAAGTACCCGGTGAGAGTTCAATAGTGAACTCCACCTCTCGGTGTGGTGGCAAACCCAGAAATTCATCAGGAAACACATCTGAAAATTCCCTGACAACATCAATATCTGAGGTGGTTTTCTTATTTTCATTAGGAGGAATAGCCACTATACTAGCCAAATAACCTTGACATCCACTTCTAAGCAATTTCAAAGCTGTAAGCGCTGAAACTAGTGTTTTACTATAACGGTGCCTCGGACATTGATAGTGAAATGTCTGCTCCCCAGGTTTTTGAAAAATTACTTTCTTTCCATGACAATCTAGAAGGGCAAAATTTGTATCTAACCAATCCATTCCCAAGATGACATCAAAATCAGTCATTTCCAGCAGATATACACATGCTGGCATAATCCTCCCCTGAATCACCACATCAATGCTAGGAATAACAGAAGTCGTTCTAGCTATCTCCCCAGTTGGTGTGTTAATGGACATCTCATCAGTGTTCACAATTTGTTTATCTTTCAATAATTCAGCAAATCTCAGAGAAATAAAGGAATGTGTAGCACCCGGATCAAATAAAACTTTTGCATGCATATCATCGATAAGAAGAGTACCTTCAGCTACTGCATTGGCATCTCGGGTGTCTTCCCTTGTTAGTGCATATACTCTGGCTTGAACTCTCCGCTGCTGTTGTGGTTGCTGATCTTGTCTTGGCCTTGTGGGACAATCCCTTATCATATGCCCTGTCTGACCACATGAAAAATATTTACCTGCAGCCCGCCAACATTCATTACCTCTATACTGCATCCCGCACTGTTGACAAGTTGGCATATTATCTCTCCTAACTGGTTGAACTCTCTCTGGAAAAGTCATCTTTGGCTTCTTATCTTTCCTCACAATTGAACCAAGATTACCCCTTTTTACATTATCCCTTTATCTTTCCACTAAGAATTCCTCATATTCAGTTTCTGCAATAAAAGTAGTCCTCAAAGCTGCTGCCATAGTTTGAGGCTCAAGGATTTCAACTCTACTTCTAATGTTACTTCTTAAACCTCTAACAAATTTCTTCACCCTCCTCAGCTCATCTGAACAAATATGAGGGGCATACTTTTCTAATTCTGTAAATTTTACTTCATAATCAGCAACTGACATACCTCCTTGAGTCAGATTTAAAAATTCTACTTCTTTCCTGTCCTTCACATGCTGAGGGAGAAATTTTGCATGAAAGGCATCAAGAAATTCATTCCAGCCAATCTCCGTCTCTCTATTTCTGAAAGTGGTTCTAAGTGCAGACCTCCACCACTCGTCCGCACGGTCCTTTAGCATAAATGTAGCTAATATCACCTTATCCTGCTCTGCACATCTAATGGCCGTAAAAATCTTCTCAATTTCTCTCACCCAATTTTCTACAATCTCCGGGTGACTCTCCCCCTTAAAAGAAGGAGGACTCATATGTCTGAATTTCTCCATCAGGGTAGCGCCTGCTATCTTATTCGGTTGTTTTTGCACACGGGTTTGTAATTGGACTTGCATCATTGCCTGAGTTTGGGCCTGTAACTGCATAGCCTGCACTAACCCTTGAAAGGCTTGTGTGAACCCTCCTAAATCTGACACACCCTGAATAGGTAACGCGCCTTGCCCACCGAGAGCAAGCTCGCCATGAATTGTTTCCCCGACAACTCCTTGTGATGTTCCATTTGAGGGCGCAGACTCATCGGGAGAAGTATTAACTTCAACCCTATCACTTTCTGCCATCTCCTGCGAGGGAGAACTAATCTGAATTAATATGATTCTAGGTTTGACATCAAATTTTAAAATAAATTCCTATGATCTTGTGGTATGGTATATAAGTTCAGATGGCTGTAAATAATTTCAAGCCTCACAACCTTCCACTGATACCAGTCCCTGTGGCGCCCCCTTCCCGCGATCCCGTATCGGGTCCGGGGACGTCACAGCGGATGTACAGAAGTGTTGTGGGCCGAATATTTGCAAGGCGTTGAAGGCCAAACCATCACATATTCAAAAAACATAATCATACCATTTCCATAAGATAAAACACTCATAATTTACATCGTATACAGAGTACTACATATCTCTACTTAAAAGTCACATTTACATTCATTATTTAAAAGAAAACCAAAACTATTTATTCTACGCAGCGGAATCCAAATTCAACCTGGGATCAACTTCCGACCTACTGCCCAAAGGAGCCAAGACGCACACTAGTCAATTTCCTGAAATGGTTAGGCAACAGATATGAGTCCAAAGACTCAGTAGGCATTAAAACCAATCACATGCTTATCATATACTAAACTGTGCAAATCCATGATATATATAAAGCTAGTCACAATTTCACTGAATTGTACATATACTATGAATGCGAAGGAAATATAACGAGCAAAATAATTTTCAGATTTATAAGCGAATGCGTATAACAAATCTTATCTGACTTATATATATGGCATAATACATATCTTAGCTAAATCAGAGCTTATACAGATGAACTTATTTTCAGATCATATCAAAGGCATATATCAAATCTGAACTTCATATTATTTGGCAGCATATATTGGACAGGCATCCCGTCACTAAAAGCAGTAGCAAACACATACCTAGGCATCCATACGTCGACATAAAGACAAATGGTCTAAACGCTGGAGCCTGTCGGCCTTGATCAACCACGCAGGATCGGGAGTTAATACTCCACCATTCCTCAGATAATTTTCTTATTCTGGGTTCCGGATTTTTCAGAAGTCCGTTTATCCTCGGAAATGGGCCTAATCCCGTAACGGAAGCTAACTACGGTTTGTCGCCCCACACCTCCTTAAAGTGACACAGTCCATATGCTTAATCAAATTTTTATTCTTATTATGATGCTTATTACATAGTCGTCTCAATACTTAAAACTTGCCGTTAAACTTTACAAAATAACTGGATCGTATTTTAATATTATTAACTAAATATATATAACATTCGAAGAGATTAGAGTAGAGAGAGAGAGTAGAGAGAGAAAGTAGAGGGAGAAAGTAGAAAGAGATTAGAGAGAAATTAGAGAGAGATTAGAGAGAAACATAATATTTTACAGAATGATAACTAAATAAATAACTGATTCTAAACATAAATCATTGGGTTAAATAAATCAATGACTTAAATTACATTTCAAATAAAATCAAATCAAAGAAATGTAAATAACAAATAACATGCACTCGGTTTATCATGTGCCCACCTTTAGAACGGACTTCCGAATAGATTTTAGTATCGCACCAGAGCTCCCGTAAAAGTGATTGCGTAGGAAAATATAATTTCCCAGTCCGAGATGCGTAAAGAAGGGTGAAATTGTCCAAAATAGCTTCAAATCCTCCAAGTGTTTATTAATTATTTATATTATTCTGATGTTGTATATCTTCTATTCTCCGTTTATTAATAAGAGAATGAGAGTGGGAAGTAAAGAGAAAAAGTAGAGTGAGAATTTAGAGAGAGAAAGTAGAGAGAGAGGAAATAGAGAGAGAGAGTAGAGAAGGAAGCTATAAAAGATATAAAAGAGAAAATTAGAGAGAAAAAATAGAGAGAGAATTTAGAGAGAGAAAGTAGAGAGAGAAAATAGAGAGAGAAAGTAGATAGAGAAGATAGAGAAGATAGAGAGAGAAAGTGAAGAGAGAGTAGAGAAAGAAGTATAGAGAGATATTTAAAGAGAAAAAGTAGAGAGAGAATTTAGAGAGAGAAAATAGAGAGAGAAAGTAAAAAAGAGTAGAGAGAGAAAGTGGAGAGAGATTAGAGAGAGTAAAGAGATAATAGAGAGTAAAAAAAGAGAAAATAAAAATAAAGAGAGAGAGAGAGAGAGAGAGAGAGAGAGGAGGGGAGTGAGAGAAGAGAAAGAGTTGGAGGGGGAGAGGGGGGTGGATATATGGGAAAGAGAGGGGGAGAGGGGAGCTTTATATAGGGGGGAGGGGAGAGGAGATAAGAGGGAGGGGGAGGTGGTAAGAGGGGGAAGAGGGGAGTGGGGGAGGTGGGAAGTGGGGAAGGTGGGGTGTGAGGGAGGGAGCCACGTGGGGGGGGGGGGTGGAGGTAGATATTTTAGGATTTTTTTATTTTTTTATTTTTTTAAAAAAACTCATAATAATATGATTTTATGAACTAGCTCACTCTATCTCATTTTTGTCCTTCCAAACATCAAAATTTGAAAAAGTGTTCAACATGAAACTTGTAGATTTTTCAGTTATTTTTCCAACGAGTCTAATATTGACTTATTCTGACATTCATATGAGAAGTTACGTATTAATAAAGAAGATGTCTATTGAATTTGTATACTAACATCCGTTAAACCCGTATTTTCTATACAGTTCAAGGCATTGGGGTTTGATTTAGAGAATCTGTAATCTGTATGGGTTTCAGAAGTAAAGTGCTTAGTTATTTTTAAGTTTCGAATGGATTCAGGTGTTACACCTCCTCCCCTCTAACATCAACATTTAGCTCTGTCGGATGGACTTCTTCCACTTCATCTCCCTTACGTAATGACAGTGGCTCATCAGATTCATCCAGATTAATATGCATGGAACTTACAACGCCAACTTCTTCTGATTGAAAATATTTGGCACTGGCAACCTCTGAGACACTTTCACGCATATTTAACTCATAAGTTGAAAAATGTTTTGCTTTAACCCTGCAAACTGCCTACCAATCTTTATTCTTGGACGATGGATAGCTTGAATAATACACTTGCTGGGCTTGTGCGGCTAAAATGAACGGTTCATATGTATGAAGTTTAGACCTATGTTTGACATCGATAATCCCATAAGTTATGTCATGTAGAACAGAATTAGGATCAAACCAATGGCATTTAAATAGGTATACATGATTGTCTCATCCCAAATACTGAAATTCTATGACTTCCTCAAGAATATCACAGTAGTCCAATTCCACTTCATTGTATGCACTTCCATTAACACATACGCCGTTGTTCATCGTAGACTTACTTCGTCCATAATCCCTCGTGTAAAATCCGTATCCATTCACAATATATCTTGTATAGGCACGTGCAACTTTTGAGGGCTCATAACTTATCTCTTGTACTCTTTGATCAGTAATAAGACCTTGTTCAACCTATATGTAAATTAAACTAGTTAAAATATTAATAATTATCTCAACAGAAGTAAATAGAAACATATATATTCAACGATCGACACTAACTCGATATCTCAGCCATTTGGCAAAAAAATTCTCGCGTTCTTTTTCAATCTTTACGTCCTGGATATTTAGACATTTTTGTGCTAATTCTGAATCAAATTATCTGCAATATAAATACACTACTACTTTAAATGAACTGTAGAAGAAGGATGAACAACTTATGGCCTTGCTGGAAATGTGAGTTAAGAACTTACTCAACATAAGGTTCAATCTCAATACAATTCAGAAAAATATATATCTCTGCGGTGTACAACTCTCTATCTTCGAGCGTGCGAGTCGAGCAACGTCCGAATGCACGTCTAGGATGCTTAAATATAGAGAGCCGATCAGACAAATCATCAACTCCCCCATCATCATTACGTGGAGGTCGAGTACGACGAGTTTGAATCTTTGGCTCAAAGTACATGGAACAGAAGTTCAAAATTTCTTCAATAATATATGCCTTAGCAATCGAACCCTCCACCTTCGCCTTGTTGCGAACTTTCATTTTTAATTCATGCATGCACCTACAACAACAATTCAGATGGCAATGATATGTAGCGACCATGGACGACATGTATGTTAAAAAAGATTCTCACATACCTCTCAAATGGATACATCCATCAAAATTGTACTGGCCCTCCGACAATAGCCTCGTATGGCAAATGGACGACCAGGTGCTCCATCGAATCAAAGAATGCCGGAGGAAATATCTTCTCTAGCTTGCAAACGGTTGTGACTACATTTTCTTCGATAGTTTGTACATCCCGAAGTCTGAGTTCTGATGCACATAAAATCTTAAAAAATAGACTCAGCTCGGTCAGTGCTCCCCATATAGACTTTGGCAACAAGTCACAAAATGCAATGGGCACCAGCCTCTCCATGAACACATGACAGTCGTGATTTTTCAATCCATATATTTTCCTCTCATTAACATTCACACAACTGGCTATGTTGGATGCATATCCATCTGGGGATCTCAACTGTTTCAACCACTAACACACTTCCTTGATCTGTGTATAATTAAGCACGTAAGTTACTTTAGGCTACACAATTTTTTCATTTACGTTCTGTAGTTCCAGTTCTAGATATCTACAAAGCATCTTTAAGTCCATACGCACTTTGACGTTATCCTTTGTTTTACCTTTAACATTCATGATCGTATTGAACACATTATCAAAAAAATTATTCTCGATATGCATGACATCCAGATTGTGTCGTACAAGAAGAGTTGACCAATAAGGCAATTCCCCAAAAATGCTTTTCTTGTTCCAGTTGTGATCCTTTCCAAAGCTAGAGAGTTGTCGTGTGCTACCAGACAATTGTACTACATCTGATAAATTTTTCACCCGTGTTGCCATATGTCGACCCGACACCCGTTTCAAGTATGCTTCATCCATTTCAACAGTATTTTTTTTAAATGAGTCTTTTTGCCTTCGAAAAGGATGGTCACTTGGTAGCAACCGCCAATGGCAATCAAACCAGCATGCTTTCCCACCATGTTTCAATACAAATGATTTGGTATCTTCCATACATTAAGGACATGCTAACCTCCCATGTGTGCTCCAACCAGATAGCATTCCATATGCATGGAAGTCACTTATTGTCTACATCAGTGCAGCCTTCATAATAAAATTTTGCTTCCTACATGCATCATAAGTAACAGCTCCATCAGTCCATAAAAAATTGAGCTGATCAATCAACGGCCTGAGATATATGTCCAAAATTTTTTCGAGACTTTTTGGACCAGGAATTACTAAGGACAAAAATAGATTTTCTCACTTCATGCACATGTCCAGCGGAAGGTTGTACGGTGTCATGAACGCTGGCCAACAAGAATAAGATGCCACTGAACCACCGAATGGATTAAAACCATATGTGCATAAAACCAACCTAACATTACGTGGCTCCTTTGAGAAAGCAAGATGAGTATGACTGAAGTGAGTCCAAGCTTCACCATCGGTAGGATGACTGATTATATCCTCGGCACGGCGTACTCTTTCGGTGTGCCATGTCATATGTCGAGCCGTCTTTAAGGACATATACAGCCACTGCAGCCTAGGCACAAGAGGGAAGTATCACAATGCCTTGTAAGGTACATCTTTTTACTTTGAATTGTCCACTCTCTTAGGTTTGAATCTGTCATGGTGACAAATAGAACATGATATCTTATCTGCATCATCTTTGTAATATAACATACAGTGATTCAGGCATACATCTATTTTCACATATCCAAACCCTAGCTCATTGACCATCTTTTTTGCACGGTAAAAAGTTTCTGACAACTTCTCGTCTCGAGGCTACATACTCTTGATCAAGAGGAGGAGACGGTCAAAACAAGTATCACTGATGTGAAATTCAAATTTCAAGTTCAACAACTGTGCCAGTATAGGCAACCGAGTGTGCTTTTCACAACCATCCGACAGCGGCTCATCAGCATCCCTAAGTAGTTGATAAAATCTTTCGGCTGTCTTATTCGACGCTTCTTCCATGTATGCATATTCCTCATGGACATTAAAACTATGACCAGCAACATCTACAACCATATCCACGTACCCACTTGTGCCTGCAATATTATCGGGCTCATACCTCAAGAATTCATCACCATAACACGTCCAATTCGTATAACCATCCACGAACCCTTTCTTGTACAAATGATGTTGCACATCCCATGGTGAATGCCACCTCAAGTTTCTACAACTTCAACAATGGCATTGAATGTGACCGTCGCGGTCTATTGCTGCATTGGGATTCCCCAATGTAAATTGAATGAAACTCTCAACTCCATGCTTAAAGTCATCAGACACCACCCAGTCAACTATTCTACGATACATCCATGAACGATCTGTCAATATTTTGCCTGCACCCAATAAATGTTAATACACAAATAACTTTGAAATCATTACTCCTGAAAATAAACTCGACCCTTTCCTCACATCGTTCGCCATAGACCATTTGTATTTGGAAGAGGACTATTTTTTAGATTATCACTTTTTAACCCATCCATGAAGGTTTGATCGCACAATCACTTATTATATGGGTTGCACGATTTGCTGAAAATTTCGGCAGCATCTCTCCACACTTCTCCGATATACCAAAAATATTTATTGATTTTAAAATTTTCTTAAACACTTACAAGTAAGTGGTTAAGAAAACACTCAAAATCAATAAAGGTATATCAGAGGAGTGAGGAGATGCAACCAAAATTCTCAAGAAATCATACAAACACATATAGTAAATGACTGCCTAAGTGCGATCAAACATTCACAGACTGTCCAAACGGGACAATTCAAGACTTTGAGGTAGATATATACATTCTCGTAAAAAAATGAAAACATACACATCAATCCCAAAGTATTGAACGAGAAAATTTATTGACACGAGTTTAACACGCTCTCCTGAGGTGCGTGTAATGTTAGGTCGCACCCACGCACCTCAGCTCACAGGGAATACCCTATGTATTTATATAACATAAAATTAAATAACATCTCACTTATCATTATGCATACATCGAATTAAACAACATCTAATTTAAAAAAACATTCAAATGAAGAACATCAAAGTTAAATAATGTAAAGGGAAAGAAAGAGGAGCTACAGAAAATGAACAAATAGATATAACAAAATACCTACAAATAGGACTTAATTGCAACAAAGGATGAAAGTCCAGAACATAAATGAAATGATGAAAGGATATGCAATTAGAGCTGTATTACGAAAAAGGGCAAAATGCCTCATCTAACCTTTTATTTTGTCATACCTCATTTAGCTATTAAACTGTATACTTTGCTATCCATCATCTTACACTTTATAAGGGCTTAACCTTGGAGAGGATTTCCCCCATCACTAACACTGTCCTCACCCTCTTTTTTTTCTTTCATTACCAACCCTCTTTTTTGATTCCCATAACAAATACTCCTCTCCCCCCCCAACAGTGTGCCCCTCTCTCAAACCCCCTGCCCTCCCCACCGTGTGCCCCTCCCCCACCCCTCCCATGGGTAAGAACTCCCCCTCCCTTCCCCTCCCCTGCCCGCCATGGCCTCCCTCTCCAGAACCCCCTGCCCTCTCCACTATAACCCCTCCCTCTCCCGACCCCCCTCCCTTCCCCTCCCCTGCTCGTCATGGCCTCCCTCTCCAGACCTCCCTGCCCTCTAAACTATACCCCCTCCCTCTCTCGAACCCCCCTCCCCTACCCACCATCCACTCTCCTCCTCTTCCGTCCCCTCTCACCCCCCACCTACCCCCCCACCCTCCCCTCCCCACCAAATCGCCCCCCCTCCCTTTCCCGAACACACACCCACATTATAATAAAATTAAACACACACCCACATAAATAGTAAATTCAAATAATAAATTTAAACACATCCCCACATAATAATAATAAATCATAAATTTAAATCAAATTAAATAAACTAATAAATTTAAACACACACCCCAGCGGATCGGCCCCCCTCGACTCCCCAACTGACCCCCCTTCGATCCCCTCGCCGTCGGCCACTGCGAAAACCCCCCTCCCCTTCCCCAACCGATGACCCCTCCTGTAATATCCCGGACCTTTCGGATCCTTCTTCATGGGTCCCGGATCTGGTTTTCGGAGCGTCCAGCTCCGTTGTGTCCGAAATTTCGTTTCGGACATCTTTCGTGTTCGGATCGGCGCGATCCGGAGTTGTTTCGGAGGCCCGGAGGCGTTCCGCGGCTTTTCCGCGCGTGTTTCCCGATTTCCGGCGCGGGTTTCGGCTTTTCCTTCGGACGCTCGCTGCGGGTTAACTGGGCCGTTCACCCGGGCACGAGTGGTACCGTTGCGATCGGTGCGTTCCGAGGATTCCAGAAATGTATTTTTCTATTTTTCGGTATTTTTCCGAAAATTCGGATTTTCTATAAATCCTAATCCTTTTTCTTTTCTTTTTCCCTTTTCTCTTTCTTCTTCCTCTCCCTCTCTCTCGCGACCGTGAGCCCTCTCTCTCTCCCTCTCTCCCATTCGGACGTGGCGAGCCCCTCTCCGGCTACGGACGGCGGCGGGGCGACGGCGCGGACGCGTGGGCGACGGTGAGGCGATCTCGTGGGCGTGCGGCGAGCGTGGGAAGCGTGGGGAGTTCGTGAAGCTTCGAGCATTCTTCGTGATTCGTGATCGATTCGGCGGAGCATTCGCTCCATTGAGGTAGGGTGACGTTCCTTAGCCTCATGCCGTTCTTTTCCGTGATTTATAGGCCGCGGGGAGGCCGAGAGGGGATCATTTGAGCGTTTTTGGGTTTTTCCATGATTTGGGGAGAGCTCGCCTGATCTATGGATTCAATGCATGGATTCGTGTTTTGAGGGCCTAGAATCATGCTAGGGGTCCCCAGGGGTCTTCCCCTTTATTTTCCCCCTCTCCTATGGAGGTATGGGGGCGTGGTTGGGTTTTTTTGGGCGTTCTTACCGTTTTCGGCCGCGGACTGAGAACGCGCTATACTCCAGTAGCGCGTTCTTGGAGGTCGCGCTGCCCCGACCGAGCGCGTTCATCGGAGAAGATGAACAGGAGGCGGTTCCTGTCGCGCTATGGGGTCATAGCGCGATCATCCTTGTCGCGCTAGGAAGACCTAGCGCGATGGTCGTTGTCGCGCTAGGTAGACCTAGCGCGATCTTCGCTGTTGCGCTAGGGTTCCCTAGCGCGATGGTCCCTGTCGCGCTGGGTATCCCTAGCGCGATCAGGTCGTTGTTGGGTGTTCCCCTTGGGCCGTGCGTGCGTCCCGGGCACCCCGTGGAGTTCCGTGACCGTGTTTTTGGTGTCTGGAAGTCCCGTTCGCCTCGGTCAGGCGTTTGACCGTGGGCCGTGCGTCTGTTTCCTTTCCGACCGTGGTCACCGTGCGACGGGGCTGGTGTGTGGGGTGATTCCCACCTGTTGTCGGGTTCGGACGTCGTTTCCTTCAGTGACCCTCCACTAGTCGTAGCCTACTAGTACGCGGGTGCTAGTCGCACCAGGGAGTGGTGTACGGGCCGACCTTTCGAGACGGTTTGTGGACCGGTTACCGTTGGGCCCCACGTCTTGCAGCCAGAGTCCGGCTGAGGGGAAAACTGGTCAGAGGGCCAGACCTGGGAAGCGTGGTCTGTGTGTGCACACGTGGTTGGGGGCGGTTGGACCCACGTCGACGGGCGTGACCCCAGCTAGTCACTTGTTTGTGGTTACTTGTACGGTGTTCGCGCCTCGGGTAGGACCTACCACGTCAGGCGGTTCACCTGCGGTGCGGTGTAAGACGTCAGGGGACGCTACCGGCTGTGCTTCTAGTGGGTGGTACTCCTGTCGAGTACGGAGTGTTAGACTGTCAGTCGTGTGTTTCCGACCTTCGGGTTTTGACGGTTCGACCGTTGAGTTTCGGTCTTCTCGTACCGTGGCACGTGTGTCGGTTGCGTGCCGTAGGGTCTAGTTCTGTAGAGTACAGGGCTTTCCTTTCCGAGGTACTTTCCTACCGCTAGAGTAGTGGTTTCTCGTTTTTCGAGGTAGGGTTCGAGTGATCCCTACTGAGTCTTGTTCTGAGACTCATTCCCTGCGTGTTTTCACCGTGTTTCAGGTGAGGCGCCACCTTCGGGGAGCGCGTCAGGAGCGCAGCGTGGTGCGGGTGCCCAGAGGTAGTGCCAGAGGTCAGAGCCGGGGGATGCCCCGTGTAGCTGTACTTTTCCTTCTTGTCACTGTACTAGTCGTGGACTACTGTTGCTGTTGTTGTTATTTTATTGTGGACCATGTAAATTATTAATTTATTTCCTGCTTAATATTATAACTGTTTAATTTCTGCAATTATCTGTGATGCTTATGTAGTTTCCACACCATCCTTTTAACCCTTCCGAGTCTTCGGACTCGTGGGTGGCGGTACGAGTCTCGGGTTATCGGGCCTTCCCGGTAATCGGATTCTCGGGTCGTTACAGCTGGTATCAGAGCGCGGTTGTGGAATTACATGAGAATCATAGGTAATTGTAGTGGTCCACTAGTCCACAGCGATGATGTACATGTGACGCTGGCATTGGGCACCGCGTGTTTTATTCTGACATTGCCGTTTCCGTGTTTTCTGTCTTGTGCTTCAGGAGCGAGGATGGCGCCGAGGAGAGTTCTCGCTCTCAGCAGGGGCAGTCGGCTGGAGGTCAGGAGATCCAGCAGGGGGTCCAGAGGGACCAGGAGGAGCATAGCAGAGTTCCGGGAGCTACCGAGGCCGCGGATGCTGCGAGGGCTCCGGGGGCCGAGGATTTCTTCCGTGGCATGTACCATCTCATGTCTCAGCAGTTTGGCGGAGAGGCCTGTGAGGGCTCGTCAGCTAGGGGTGGGCCAGGCCGAGCAGTGAGGGACTTCATGCAGTTCCATCCACCTTACTTTAGCGGCCAGGCAGACCCTGATGCGGCTCGTGATTGGCTCGATGAGATGGAGCGGGTGTTCAGTTCTGCGAAGAGTACTGCCGAGGACAGAGTGGTGTTGGCCTACAACCAGTTGCAGGGTACGGCTCGGAGGTGGTGGTCTTCCGAGTGGAAGACGTCCTTTCAGCTTCGTCCACTTGAGCAGGTCGAGTGGGATGACTTTGTCAGTGCTTTCGAGCGTACGTACTGTCCAGATGTTGTTGCTACGCAGCGGATGCGGGAGTTTCTGGAGCTGGTGCAGGGTGACATGTCCGTGTTGCAGTATAGGGCCCGATTTGTCGAGCTGGGTCGGTATGCACCTCATATCATGGAGCATGAGAGGGTGAGGACGACGCAGTTTGTGCAGGGCTTGAGGCTGGAGCTGAGGCACCATTTGATCGCGAATGGGGCCACTGATCTAGAGACAGCGTCTCGTGTTGCGATTTCCCTGGAGATGGATATGCAGAGGACTCGAGGACCGATCAGCCAGGGGCAGTCTTGTCAGGTCGCAGCCAGCAGTCGGCTACCCAGCAGCAGGGTTCCTTCCAGCATGCGATGAGTGGTTCAGGAGTGCCGGCACATGCAGCTTCGGTGACAGGATCTGCGTCCTTCGGCTCGAAGGTCAAGAAGTTCTTCAAGAAGGGGTTCGGCAAGAAGAAGTCCAGAGATCAGGGGCAGGCTTCATCGGGCAGTGTACAGCAGCCGATTCCTTTGCAGCGTCAGGGATCAGTGGGTGGATCGCGAGGACCTTGTCCACGGTGTGGTGGGACCCACCCAGGCAGGCAGTGCACGGCGCCGATTATCTGTTTTCGGTGTGACCAGCCAGGGCACATGGCGCGTGACTGTCCTCAGAGGCCGCCGCAGCAGCAGGTTCCCCAGCAGCAGCAGCAGCAGGGACAGTATCCGCCGCTACCCAGGTCAGCTAGTGTGGGAGGCAGGCAGAGGGCTCGTGGCCAGATCACGCACTTGACCAGGGCAGAGGCAGTGGCGTCGCAGCTCGTGGAAGGTACCGTTCAGATTTTGGGTTGTGCGGCTCGGGTTTTATTTGATTCTGGCGCGTCTCATTCGTTTATTTCGGAGGATTTCGCGTCGAGCGTCGAGGAGCCGGTGACCCAGTTGTCCTGTGATTTGGCAGTGGAGTTGCCTTCGGGTGATTTTATGGTCACTCCGTATTGCTTCGACCAGGTTCCGGTGTGGATCGATGGGCGGAGTATGCCAGGCAGGTTGTATGCGTTGCAGCTTCGGGATTACGACGTGATTCTAGGCATGGATTGGCTCGAGACTCATGGAGCGGTGGTGGATTGTGGAATGAAGAGGGTCTACTTCCAGCATCCGAGCAAGAGGACCTTCTATTTCCAAGGTATCCGTTCCACCTCTTCTCGATTCCTTATCTCTGCTATTCGAGCCCGTCGATTGCTTGATTCAGGTTGTCAGGGTTTTCTCGCGTCTGTGGTTGTGTCTGACCGGATGGAGCCGATGTCGAGGACATTGCGGTGGTGTGCGAGTTTCCCGATGTTTTTTCTGAGGAGTTGCCTGGATTACCTCCCCAGCGGGAGATCGATTTCGTGATCGAGGTTGTACCTGGTACGGGACCTTTGGCGAAGGCTCCCTACCGTATGGCCCCCGCTGAGTTGAGGGAGTTGAGGGCGCAGTTGCAGGAACTGTTGGCCAAGGGGTACATTCGTCCGAGCTTTTCCCCTTGGGGTGCGCCCGTGTTGTTCGTGAAGAAGAAGGACGGTAGTCTGCGGCTATGCATTGACTATCGGCAGCTGAATGAAGTGACCATTAAGAACAAGTATCCGTTGCCGCGGATTGATGATTTGTTCGACCAACTTCAGTCTGCGCGAGTGTTCTCGCGGATTGATTTGCGGTCCGGTTACTATCAGCTGAGAATTCGCGAGTCCGATGTGGAGAAGACTGCATTCAGTACGAGGTACGGGCATTATGAGTTTCTGGTGATGCCGTTTGGGCTCACCAATGCCCCGGCAGCCTTCATGGACTTGATGCAGAGGGTGTTTCATCCGTATTTGGACCAGTTCGTGGTCATCTTCGTGGATGACATCCTTGTTTATTCGCGGTCTGCTGAGGAGCATGCGTACCATTTGGGTGTGGTGCTGCAGACGTTGCGAGATCACCAGTTGTATGCGAAGCTCAGCAAGTGCGAGTTTTGGCTCAGCGAGGTGCACTTTCTGGGGCACGTGATTTCTGGTGATGGCATTTCCGTGGATCCCGCCAAGGTCGAGGCTGTGATGCAATGGCCGAGGCCGAGGTCGGTGACGGAGATCCGGAGTTTCTTGGGGCTTGCGGGGTATTATCGTCGGTTTATCCAGGATTTTTCTCGCATTGCGACCCCGATGACTAGGCTCACGCGGAAGGATGTGCCTTTCGTTTGGTCCGAGGAGTGTGAGCAGAGCTTCAGTGAACTGAAGAGGTTGCTCACCTCGGCTCCGGTGTTGGTTTTACCTTCTGGATCGGGAGGTTTTGTGGTGTGTACAGATGCTTCCGGCGTTGGATTGGGTGCTATTCTGATGCAGCATGGTAGAGTGGTGGCTTATGCATCTCGGCAGCTAAAGCCCCATGAGGAGAACTACCCTACCCATGACCTTGAATTGGCAGCAGTGATCTTCGCGCTGAAGATCTGGAGGCATTATCTGTACGGTGAGAAGTTCGAGGTGTTCACTGACCATCAGAGTTTGAGGTATGTGTTCTCGCAGAGAGATCTGAACCTCAGACAAAGGCGTTGGATGGAGTTCATGAAGGACTATGACTTCACCCTGTCTTATCAGCCGGGCAAGATGAATGTCGTTGCCGATGCCTTGAGTCGGAAGGTGGCGGTCAGTACCTTGATGTTGAGGAAGTGGAGGCTCTGGGAACAAGTGCCCGAGGTATCTTTCAGGCTCAAGATTCCCCAGGATCGAGGGTTGGCAGTGCTTGCGAGTCTGACTGTCACTCCTGCTATCCGTCGTCAGGTGACAGAGGCTCAGCATGCGGACCCTGAGTTGCCCCGGATTCTTGCGATGGCTGATGTGGAGCTCGGCGAGGACGGTGCTGCGAGGTTTCGTGGCAGGTTGTACGTCCCAGCGGAGGAGCAGGTTCGTCGTGCGGTGTTACGCGAGGCTCATGGGAGCAGGTACACTGTGCACCCGGGTGCGACGAAGATGTATCGGAACTTGCGGAGGCAGTTTTGGTGGCCTGGCATGAAGAGAGATGTCGCCGAATTTGTGGCCAGGTGCCTGATCTGTCAGCAGGTGAAGGCGGAGCATCAGCGACCAGGAGGTACTCTCCAGCCTTTGGATGTTCCTGCTTGGAAGTGGGACCATGTGACCACGGATTTTGTGGTGGGGTTGCCAAGGACCCCGAGTGGGCGGGACAGTATTTGGTTGCTGGTGGATCGGCTGACGAAGGTGACTCGATTGTTACCGGTCAAGGTCAGCTGGAGCGTGTCCAGGTTGGCTCGTCTGTATGTGGAGCGGATCGTGCCGTTGCATGGGGTTCCCATTTCGATCGTGTCGGATCGAGATCCGCGCTTCACTTCTGGATTCTGGAGGGGTTTCCAGCGAGCTCTTGGCACGGAGATGGCATTTAGCTCGGCGTATCATCCACAGTCAGATGGTCAGTCTGAGAGGACCATTCAGACTTTGGAGGACATGCTGAGATCCTGCTGCCTGGAGTGGCAGGGGAGTTGGATTCATCACCTACCGTTGGTGGAGTTTGCCTATAACAACAGCTATCATTCGAGCATCGGCATGGCTCCCTATGAGGCTCTGTATGGGCGTCCCTGTCGGACTCCACTTGATTGGTTTGAGGTGGGTGAGCGTGTTTTGACGGGACCGGAATTGGTGCAGCAATGTGTGGATGTTGTGCACCTGGTTCGTCAGAACATGTTGGCGGCCCAGAGTCGGCTGAAGAGCTATGCTGACCGTAGGCGGCAGCCTCTCGAGTTCGCCGTGGGCGATCGTGTGTTCTTGAGAGTTTCTCCGATGAAGGGGGTGATGCGTTTTGGACGGCGTGGGAAGCTGAGCCCCCGCTACATTGGTCCTTTCGCGATTGTGGAGCGCATCGGTGAGGTTGCTTACCGGTTGCAGTTACCTCCTGAGTTGGCGTCGGTGCATGACGTGTTCCACGTCTCGATGTTGCGGAAGTATATGCACGATGACTCTCATGTGCTCGAGTTTTCTGTTTGGCCTGAGGTGACTCCAGATCTTTCTCTCCCAGAGTTTCCGATCCGTGTGGAGGATAGGCGAGAGCAGCGCCTGCGGAACAAGGTCATTCCCTTGGTAAAGGTCGTGTGGCAGCGACACTCTGGTGGTGAGGCTTCGTGGGAACGTGAGGACGAGATGCGTCAGCAGTTCCCGTATCTGTTTGAGTGAGTCTTCCTCTTCTTTCCCCTTTGGTTGTTCTCAATTTCGAGGACGAAATTTCCTTAAGGGGGGAGGGCTGTAATATCCCGGACCTTTTGGATCCTTCTTCATGGGTCCCGGATCTGGTTTTCGGAGCGTCCAGCTCCGTTGTGTCCGAAATTTCGTTTCGGACATCTTTCGTGTTCGGATCGGCGCGATCCGGAGTTGTTTCGGAGGCCCGGAGGCGTTCCGCGGCTTTTCCGCGCGTGTTTCCCGATTTCCGGCGCGGGTTTCGGCTTTTCCTTCGGACGCTCGCTGCGGGTTAACTGGGCCGTTCACCCGGGCACGAGTGGTACCGTTGCGATCGGTGCGTTCCGAGGATTCCAGAAATGTATTTTTCTATTTTTCGGTATTTTTCCGAAAATTCGGATTTTCTATAAATCCTAATCCTTTTTCTTTTCTTTTTCCCTTTTCTCTTTCTTCTTCCTCTCCCTCTCTCTCGCGACCGTGAGCCCTCTCTCTCTCCCTCTCTCCCATTCGGACGTGGCGAGCCCCTCTCCGGCTACGGACGGCGGCGGGGCGACGGCGCGGACGCGTGGGCGACGGTGAGGCGATCTCGTGGGCGTGCGGCGAGCGTGGGAAGCGTGGGGAGTTCGTGAAGCTTCGAGCATTCTTCGTGATTCGTGATCGATTCGGCGGAGCATTCGCTCCATTGAGGTAGGGTGACGTTCCTTAGCCTCATGCCGTTCTTTTCCGTAATTTATAGGCCGCGGGGAGGCCGAGAGGGGATCATTTGAGCGTTTTTGGGTTTTTCCATGATTTGGGGAGAGCTCGCCCGATCTATGGATTCAATGCATGGATTCGTGTTTTGAGGGCCTAGAATCATGCTAGGGGTCCCCAGGGGTCTTCCCCTTTGTTTTCCCCCTCTCCTATGGAGGTATGGGGGCGTGGTTGGGTTTTTTTGGGCGTTCTTACCGTTTTCGGCCGCGGACTGAGAACGCGCTATACTCCAGTAGCGCGTTCTTGGAGGTCACGCTGCCCCGACCGAGCGCGTTCATCGGAGAAGATGAACAGGAGGCGGTTCCTGTCGCGCTATGGGGTCATAGCGCGATCATCCTTGTCGCGCTAGGAAGACCTAGCGCGATGGTCGTTGTCGCGCTAGGTAGACCTAGCGCGATCTTCGCTGTTGCGCTAGGGTTCCCTAGCGCGATGGTCCCTGTCGCGCTGGGTATCCCTAGCGCGATCAGGTCGTTGTTGGGTGTTCCCCTTGGGCCGTGCGTGCGTCCCGGGCACCCCGTGGAGTTCCGTGACCGTGTTTTTGGTGTCCGGAAGTCCCGTTCGCCTCGGTCAGGCGTTTGACCGTGGGCCGTGCGTCTGTTTCCTTTCCTACCGTGGTCACCGTGCGACGGGGCTGGTGTGTGGGGTGATTCCCACCTGTTGTCGGGTTCGGACGTCGTTTTCCGTTGACTCGAGAGTCTACTCCTTCAGTGACCCTCCACTAGTCGTAGCCTACTAGTACGCGGGTGCTAGTCGCACCAGGGAGTGGTGTACGGGCCGACCTTTCGAGACGGTTTGTGGACCGGTTACCGTTGGGCCCCACGTCTTGCAGCCAGAGTCCGGCTGAGGGGAAAACCGGTCAGAGGGCCAGACCTGGGACGCGTGGTCTGTGTGTGCACACGTGGTTGGGGGCGGTTGGACCCACGTCGACGGGCGTGACCCCAGCTAGTCACTTGTTTGTGGTTACTTGTACGGTGTTCGCGCCTCGGGTAGGACCTACCACGTCAGGCGGTTCACCTGCGGTGCGGTGTAAGACGTCAGGGGACGCTACCGGCTGTGCTTCTAGTGGGTGGTACTCCTGTCGAGTACGGAGTGTTAGACTGTCAGTCGTGGGTTTCCGACCTTCGGGTTTTGACGGTTCGACCGTTGAGTTTCGGTCTTCTCGTACCGTGGCACGTGTGTCGGTTGCGTGCCGTAGGGTCTAGTTCTGTAGAGTACAGGGCTTTCCTTTCCGAGGTACTTTCCTACCGCTAGAGTAGTGGTTTCTCGTTTTTCGAGGTAGGGTTCGAGTGATCCCTACTGAGTCTTGTTCTGAGACTCATTCCCTACGTGTTTTCACCGTGTTTCAGGTGAGGCGCCACCTTCGGGGAGCGCGTCAGGAGCGCAGCGTGGTGCGGGTGCCCAGAGGTAGTGCCAGAGGTCAGAGCCGGGGGATGCCCCGTGTAGCTGTACTTTTCCTTCTTGTCACTGTACTAGTCGTGGACTACTGTTGCTGTTGTTGTTATTTTATTGTGGACCATGTAAATTGTTAATTTATTTCCTGCTTAATATTATAACTGTTTAATTTCTGCAATTATCTGTGATGCTTATGTAGTTTCCACACCATCCTTTTAACCCTTCCGAGTCTTCGGACTCGTGGGTGGCGGTACGAGTCTCGGGTTATCGGGCCTTCCCGGTAATCGGATTCTCGGGTCGTTACACCTCCCCCATCGACACCCCCTCTCTCGAAGCCCCACGCAGACACCACCGTGTGCCCCTCCCCTCATCCCCTTCCCCGCCCCTCCCATCACCCTCTCACCCTCCCTTCCACGCCCCACCCGCTCTCTAATTTAGTTAATATTAAACAAGACATCCTAATAATAAATCTAAGTAAGATTACATAAATTAAAATAAAATGAAACAACATATTAAAATGAAATTAAATTTTTACTTACTGTTTATTCGTAAAAAAATCTCTGATTCTTTCGTTCCCGTCCCCTCGACCGATTATCCTAAGATGAATAAAAAAATCTATTAAATAAAATAAAAATAAATTAGTTTATCTACATGTGTGAGATCACCCCCGGCCGGTAGAGGGGGTGCCGGGTGTTTGCGTGTGTGCGTGTGTCTGTGAGGGGGAGGGTTTGTGAGGGGGAGGGGGGCCAACGGGAGAAGGAGAGAGGGCGGGAGCAGGGGGGCCTGCGGGCAACACCCAAAGGGAGAGGGAGAGAGGGTGGGAGAGGGAGAGAGGGCGGGAGTAGGGGGGCCTGCGGCCAACACACACAGGGAGAGGGAGGGGGTCGAGCACACCGGCTGGCGGCGTGTGTGCGTGTGTGTGTTACAAAGAGGGAGTGAGGTAGCGGGAGAGGGGGAGGGAGTGAGGGAGATGGGGTTTACCGGTGCCGGTGAGGACGACGACGACGGATCCGGCGTATCGCTCCGGCGGTGATGATGGCTCCACGGCTCCGGCGGGCTGTCGTCGGCAGCGGAATGAGAGTGAGAGAGGTAAAGGGTAGAGAGAGTGAGATGGAGAATGGGTAGAGAGAGAGTGGGAAAAGGGTTCGACGGGAGGCGGGAGAGATGAAATTTTCAGGCGGACTTCGGACGGAATTAATTTCCGTCTGAAATTTCAGACGGATTATTTATTGTCTGAATATCCGTCGCAAATTGTGGCAGATCTTCAGACAGATATTTATCTGTCAGAAATACAGATGGAATTTGAGACATAAATTATCCTTCTTAATTTGAAACCGATTTTCAGACGGAAATTGATCCGTCTGAAAATTTCGTCACAAACACCGTCTTTTCTTGTAGTAGTGTTATTCTTCGTTTGGTTGGGATTAAGATAACTTAGATAATTTTTTTAAAAATCTTCAACTTATACTTAATTAATATTAAAAATTATGATTATCATTAATGATAAACCTAAGTAATTTTAATTGATGATTTTGATTTCTATTAATAAAAATATTATTGAATTACTTTTATTATTAATTATGTTTAGCATAAATGAAACTATTACTTAAGACATTTTCTTAGTTTGTAACAATAATTAATGCCAATGATATTATTGTTTTACAATTATTCTCTTCTGACTGGTGAATAATTAATAGTACCATATCATGGGGTTTGTTAATATGTTTATCAATTATACTCTTGATTATTAATATTATTAAATTTGTAATTTTATTCTATCATCATTAATAGTAATAAGGTTCTTTAATAAAAAATATTGTCAATGATACTACAGTTTTAAAATTATTCCCCTCTTCTTGATGACTGATTAACAATACCATGCATGGATTTGTTAATATGTGTATCTATACTACTCTTCATTATTAATATTGTTCAATTTATAATTTAATCCTATCATCATTAATAGTAATAAGATTCTTTAATAATTATTATTGCAAATGATATTATTTGATGTGAGACAAACCAGGTCGATCCGCCGTGAGCTAATATGAACCTCAAAGAGACATTTTTGTCTATTTTTTCCTGCTCTCCTTTTGTATTTTTGCTCTCTCTATTTCTTTTGCTATCCCTCTTTTCTAGAAAAATATTTACCCAATTTTTTATGTTTTTTCAAATCCTATTTCTACTACATGGCCAAAGGAGCATGAGAGAGTGGGAGAGAGAGGGAGAAAGAGAGATCGAGAGAGGGAGGGATGAGAGAGAGAGAGGGCGATAGTAGGGAGAGGGAGACAGAACAGGGGCCGCCGACCGTAAGGTTGCAGGCGGTTGGCGCAGGAGGACGGTCATCACGGTGCGACAGTGGCAAGGGAAGGAGGAAACCGGCGTGGGTCGGCGGTGCCACAGGCAGGGTTGGCGGGAGTAGGGCTGCTAGTGGCAGCGTGAACAGGGCAACAACGTTGGTCGACGGTGCCCGGGGTGGTTATATAGGGGGCAGTTCTGATCCCGTTAGTGGCAGGTGTGAGGTCGGCCGTGGGTGACGAGGCGACAACGGCTGGCCACAGGGGTCGTCGGGCGCGTCATCGAGGTTGGAGACCAGCCGCGCGATGATGGGCTTCTTCCGGTGCGGTGATCTGCCATAGGAGAAGAGCGAAGATCGTCAAGGCTAGAGGAGGAAGAAGAGTTTTGTCCAAGGAGGCAGGACACGAGGGCGAATGCGGGATAATGGAAGGGAGAAGAATGGGGTTGGGGTGAGGGATAACTCATTCCAGCTTTTTGTTTGAATGAGTTATCCCCGTGTTAGCCTCATTTTTTGGGTTAAGCTTATTCTCTTTAACCCGGTATATCCCCACTAATTTTTAACTTACCAACTGAAGAATGGGGTTGAAGCGGGGATAACCCTGCCTCAACCCCATACCAAACATGCCCTAAGAGTTTTGGTCTGTTTTGTGAAACAAAGGCAACAACGATTACTATAACTGCGATAACCTATTCCGCTATCAAGCAGGTAGGCCTGGCAATTATCCGTTTAAAATTCGAACCGAATTCGAATTCGTATTCGTTTAATCGGATAATTATCCGAATAAAATATCCGACGGATAATTTAATCGGATAACGGATATCCGATTATTAATCGGATACGAATTCAAATATTGAGATATCAGTGTCGGATATTATCCGACCGAATATGAACCCTTAGATAAAAATCTACTGATATACATATTCTATATATAATTAGCTTAAATCTTAATATATTGTTTGATTATTCTTTTTTATCTTTTTTGGTCTCAAAATATAATTTAAAAATAAGAAATTCACTTACACCCACGTCGTAAGTTATCTCCTATTTTTTTAAGATGAAGTCTAATCTTTTGATAACATCTCTCAAAATAAAAAAAACTTTCACTCTTTCTTTATTTTTTTGAGAAAACAATATATGATGCTCTCACACGGCTAACACAACTCACCCCTAAGTAGGCCTAGTAATTATCCGTTTAAAATTCGAACCGAATTCGAATTCGTATTTATCCGATCGTTATCCGAATAAAGTATCCGACGGATAATTCGATTACTAATCGGATAATTCGATTATTAATCGGATACGAATTCGGATATCACACTATCCGGTCCGTATCCGACCGTTTACAGGTCTACAAGCAGGCCCATGGTGTGTAGCAAGTAACACACTTGCATCCCATTGGTTAAGATGTATCGATGGGATGTAAGGAAGAGAAAGAGATAGAGAGTGTGTGTGGGGCCCACACAAAAGGACACCATAATGGTCATTAATTAAGGTGATTCGATGAGATATGAGATACAAGTGTACGCGGAAGTCACTAGTGCAACAATTATTGCTCTTTTTTTAATAATTTATATGAAAATTATTATTAGAGAGAAATCTATTAAAAAATAATTCTTAAAAATATATTAATAAATATATCACTTAATTAATTTAAGTATTATATAAATATTATTTAAGTGTGATTTTTTATAATTTTTTGACAAAAAGAAGTGATATATCTGTAAATAAATATGATATTTTTACATAATTCAGATTTACACAGTGATGTATCTGTTAAAATATTTTTAATAATATTTTTTATAAACTCACCTCTAATAATAATTTTTATGTAAATTTTTTTTTGAAAAACTATTTACTCATTTACTTGCTCTTGCAGTCATTTTCTTGATGTAAGCCAAGAGCTGCATGTACAACCCCACCCACCGTTGCTACTACTACATCTAAGCGACTATAAAGTCCACATTTGATTGGGCTGTTGGTCCGTGAGGTTTTCTTAAAATTGTTACTCCAACGACACACATGGGGGGGGTCAGAGATTTCAAGAAAAACAAATGGCAATTGCATTTGGGCTCTTGGCGCATTCGCTAGTCGCCAAGTTTATAGGGTGCTTGGTTGTATATTTTCATTTTTTAAATAAAAATTAAAAATAAATAACTCACTTAGACATGTTTGACAAGATCTTCTCAATTTTTAAGATAAAGTTTATTTCTTGTTATAATCTTTCTCAATATATATATATATATATATATATATATATATATATATATATATTAAGAGAGGCGCGACCCGTGGGAAGCCCATGGCAAGGTGGCGATGCCTTCCCCGATATCACATCATGAACGACACCACGCCGCCATCCTCGCCACCCCTGCCCTTAGAGTTTGTAGATATCGACGACAACCATATTGGGATTGACGTGAATGGGTTACAATTGAGCACCTCCGCCCCCTGCATCTTTCTTCTAGGAGGAGAGCGGAAGGTACAAAAACTTCCTGATGAGCGGAGATCCAATGCAGGTCTACATAGAGTGCAATGGTGCAGAGGAGCTCTTAAACGTGACGTTGTCCCTTTCGGGTGCCCCTAAACCCTACCGTCCACTGCTGTCGTTGGGGCTCGACCCATCCCCTGTTATCTTTGGTAGCATGTATGTGGGGTTTTCTTCTACTACATGACAAGTTATCACCAATCATTACATTTTGGGTTGGAGCCTAAAATAGGAATTCAATTTGAATTTCGTGAACTCCCACAAGTCACCTTCACCATCCTGGTCGTGTTGGAATAATTGTCACACCAATCAGATCAATTTTTTTATATTTTCGACCCTCTCGAACCCGACATCTTTGGTTTCAAAGTAACTTAATCTATAAATTGGTGATTTGAGCACTGAATCAAAATTAGAAATCTGATTTAGATTCTATCAACTCTCACAGGTCACTCTTATCGCCCCAGTCATGTTGGAACAATTAGTACACCAATTGGGCCAATATTTCAAATTTTTAATCTTCCAAACTGGACTTCTTTGCTTTTTAGCTAACTCAACTCATACGTGGGTGATTTGAGCGCCAAGCTTAAATCAAGAATCTCATTTACATTCCGTCAGTTTTCACAAGTCACTTTCACCACCCCGATCATGTTGGAATAATCGACATACTGATCGGACTGGTATTTCAGATTTTGAACCTCCTGAATCAAACATCTTTGGTTTAAAGTAACTTAATTCATAAGTGGGTGATTTGAGCTCCCAGCCCAAACCGGGAATCAAATGTATATTTAATCTCTCACAAGTCGCTTTCGCCACTTCGGTCGTGTTGGAACAATCGACACACCGATCAGACCAATTTTTCATATTTTCGACCACCTGAACCCGACATATTTGACTTTAAACTAACTTAATCTATAAATTGGTGATTTGAGCATCGAGTCCAAATCAAGAATCTAATTTTCTCGCTAATCCACTGCAAAATTATGTTCACATTTTGCGATGAAAATAGTCTGTCTCTATTACCTTGCTAAATTTGTGATAAAAAAATTTAGACATAAATCCGTCACAAATCTCGTCATAAATTTACGATGAAAATATTATGTACTTAATATGTCTCAAAAAACACGTATTTTATAATGTTGCGATGAATTTTTCTTTCACCGCTAATTCGTAACTATTTTGTGAATGATTAATTCGTCACAAAAAAATCCGTCATTAATAGCGCTTTTTATTGTAGTGAATTAGGTGGCATATACATGGTGTATGGTCTGTTTATCCTCCCCTTCAAATGTATCTTGTCCTCTCTTCATGGTTGTTCAGTCAGAACTGGTTTATTGGAGCTCTGTCTACGTGCAGTTGTAATAGTACTCATGCCTGCCATTTCCAAGGGCGGGCATGTTTTGCTTGTGGGAGTCATTTCGGTCCAGTTGAGTGCGTACAATATGCAAGGACACTTGTGCCCGGACAGGTTTGTGACAGGAACTACATATGATGGCTTCTTTGTAGCACTCATGTGGGGCATTAATTCATCCTTCGATTTGTAGCCACATCTACGTGTCTTTCCCCTTTCTATTCTGAAATCCAGGCTAACATTAATGCTTACATATTCTCGATTATATATTGGGGGAGATCTGCCTGAATATCGTGTATTCCTCGGTCCGAGGTCATCTTCCTCGACATCATCCGGTGTGGACGGCTGTCATTCGGTGAGAGAGCGCCGACATCGGTCGGCGGCGGGGGACGACAATGGTACGGTTAGGTCTGGCATCCCTCTTCCTCAGTGACCGGTGGTCTTCCTGTCATTTTTTGCGGCGAGGAAAAGTCCGCAATCACGGTTTCTTTTGGCGGCATCCGACTGTGAGGAACCATACCATTTTCGGTGAGCCAGTGCCGATGTCCGCCAATGGCGGTGGATGGCACTAGTATGTCTGGGTCCATCGTCCTCTCCAACGGTGATCAACAGTCTCTATCCTTTTCCACAACAAGGAGGGGTCTGCGATCGAAGAGGTTTCCAGCAATATCTATGCGTGAAGATCATGGAAGTCTAAGATTATGTTTGATATCAGAATAAATTGTGACGAGAATAGGCATAAGTCATTATGGGTTAATTTATTCCTATTCTTATTCTCATATACGTTTAGTATGCGAGGGGATAAGTATGTCAGTATTCCTATGACTCATTTGGTAAAAAATAGGGATACAAATGAGAATAAGTATCAGAAATAGACTATTTTTCCCTTCTTAGTATGAGTTAAAAGATATAGTGTTATTCGTCATTTGGTTGGGATTAAGATAACTTAGATAATTTTTTAAGTCTTCAACTTATACTTAATTAATATTAACAATTATGATTATCATTAATGATGAACCTAAGTAATTTTAATTGATGATTTTGATTTCTAATAATACAAATATTATTGAATTAATTTTATTATTAATTATGATTAGCACAAATGAAACTATTACTTAAGACATTTTTCTTAGTTTGTAACAATAATTAATTCCAATGATATTATTGTTTTAAAATTATTCTCTTCTTACTGGTGATTAATTAGTACTACCATATCATGGGTTTTGTTAATATGTTTATCAATTATACTCTTGATTATTAACATTATTAAATTTATAATTTTATTCTATCATCATTAATAGTAATAAGATTCTTTAATAATAATTAATGTCAATGATACTATAGTTTTAAAATTATTCCCTTCTTATTGATAACAGATTAACAGTACCATGCATGGGTTTGTTAATATATGTATCTATACTACTCTTGATTATTAATATTGTTAAATTTATAATTTAATCATATCATCATTAATAGTAATAAGATTCTTTAATAATAATTATTGTAAATGATATTATTTGATGTGAGACAACCAGGCCGATCCGTCGTGAGCTAATATGAACCTCAAACAGACCTTTTTGTCTATTTTTTTCCTGCTCTCCTTTTATACTTTTGCCCTCTCTATTTCTTTTGCTATCCCTCTTTTCTAGAAAATTATCTACCCATTTTTTATGTTTTTTCAAATCCTATTTCTGCTACCCGGCCAAAGGAGCATGAGAGAGAGTAGGAGAGAGCGGGAGAAAGAGAGATCGAGAGAGGGAGGGATGAGAGAGAGAGGGCGACAGTAGGGAGAGGGAACAGGGGCCGCCGGCTGTGAGGTCGCAGGCGGTTGTCGCAGGAGGACGGTCATGGCGGTGCGACAGTGGCAAGGAAGAAGGAAACCGACGTGGGCCGGCGGTGCCTTAGGCAGGGTTGGCGGGAGTAGGGCTGCTAGTGGCAGCGCCAACAGGGCAACGACGTTGGTCGACGGCGCTCGGGGTGGTTACATAGGGGGCGGTTCCGATGCCGTTAGTAGCAGGTATGAGGTTGGCCATGGGTGACGAGGCGACAACTGCTGGCCACATGGGTCGCCAGGCGCGTCGCCGAGGTTGAAGACCGGCCGCGCGATGACGGGTTTCTTCTGGTGCGGTGATCTGCCATAGGAGAAGAGCGAGGATCGTCGGGGCGAGATTAGGAAGAAGAGTTTTGTCGAAAGGAGGAAGGACATGAGGGCGAATGCGGGATAATGGAAGGGAGAAGAATGGGGTTGGGGTGAGGGACAACTCATTCTAGCTTTTTGTTTGAATGAGTTATCCCCGTATTAACCTCATTTTTGGGGTTAAGCTTATTCTCTTTAACCCGATATATCCCCACTAATTTTTGACTTACCAACAGAACGGGGATAACCCTGTCTCAACCCCATACCAAACATGCCCTAAGAGTTTTGGTCTTTCTTGTGAAACAAAGGCCACAACGATTACTATAACCGCGGTAACCTATTCCGCTATCAAACAGGCCCATGGTGTGTAGCAAGTAACACACTTGCGTCCCATTGGTTAAGCTGTATCGATGGGATGCGAGGAAGAGAAAGAGATAGAGTGTGTGTGTGGGGCCCACACAAAAGGACACCATAATGGTCATTAATTAAGGTGATTCGATGAGATATGAGATACAAGTGTGCGTGGATGTCACTGGTGCAGTAATTATTGCTCTTTTTTAATAATTTATATGAAAATTATTATTAGAGAGAAATTTTTTAAAAAATTATTTTTAAAAATATATTAATAAATATATCACTTAATTAATTTAAATATTGTATAAATATTATTTAAGCATGATTTTTTATAATTTTTTGACAAAAAGAAGTGATATATCTGTAAATAAATATGATATTTTTACATAATTCAGATTTACACAGTGATGTATCTGTTAAAATATTTTTAATAATATTTTTTTATAAACTCAACTCTAATAATAATTTTTATGTAAACAAACATTTTTTTAAAAACTGTTTACTCATTTACTTGCTCTTGCGGTCATTCTCTTGATGTAAGCCAAGAGCTGCATGTACAACCCCACCAGCCGTTGCTACTACTACATCTAAGCGACTATAAAGTTCGCATTTGATTGCGCTGTTGGTCTGTGAGGTTTTCTTAAAATTGTTACACCGTACGACACACATGGGGGGTCAGAGATTTCAAAAAAAACAAATGACAGTAGCATTTGGGCGCTTGGCGCATTCGCCAGTTGCCAGGTTCATAGGGTGCTTGGTTGTGGATTTTCATTTTTTTAAAATAAAAATTAAAAAAAGTCACTTAGACATGTTTGATAAGATCTTATCAAGTTTTTAAGATAAAATTTATTTCTTGTTGTAATCTTTCTCAAAATAAAAATAAATAAATAAATATATATATATATATATATATATATATATATATATATATATATTAAGAGAGGTGCGACCCGTGGGAAGCCCATGGCAAGGTGGCGACGCCTTCCCCAATATAAACGACACCACGCCGCCATCCTCGCCACCCCCGCCCTTGGAGTTTGCAGATATCGACGACGACCATATTGGGATCGACGTGAATGGGTTACGGTTGAGCACCTCCGCCCCTACATCTTTCGTCTCAGAGGAGAGCGAAAGGTACAGAAACTTCCTGATGAGCGGAGACCCAATGCAGGTCTGGATAGAGTGCGATGGTGCAGAGGAGCTCTTAAACGTGATGTTGTCCCTTTCGGGTGCCCCTAAACCCTGCCGTCCATTGCTATCGTCGAAGCTCGACCTCTCCCCTATTATCTTTGGTAGCATGTATGTGGGGTTTTCTTCTACTACAGGACAAGTTATCACCAATCATTACATTTTGGGTTGGAGCCTAAAATAGGAATTCTATTTGAATTTCGTGAACTCTCAAAAGTCACTTTCACCCTCCCGGTCGTGTTGGAATAAGTGTCACACCAATCAGATCAATTTTTTATATGTTCAACCCTCTCGAACTCGACATCTTTGGTTTCAAACTAACTTAATCCATAAATTGGTGATTTGAGCACTGAATCAAAACAAGAAATCTGATTTTGATTCTTTCAACTCTCACAGGTCACTCTCATCGCCCCAGTCATGTTGGAACAATCAGTACACCAATTGGGCCAATATTTCAAATTTTTAATCTTCCGAACTGGACTTCTTTGCTTTTAAGCTAACTTAATTCATACGTGGGTGATTTGAGCACCGAGCTTAAATCAAGAATCTAATTTACATTTCGTCAATTTTCACAAGTCAGTTTCACCACTCCGATCATGTTGGAATAATCAACATACTGATTGAACTGGTATTTCAGATTTTCAGCCTCCTGAATCTGACATCTTTGGTCTAAACTAACTTAATTCATAAGTGGGTGATTTGAGCGCCGAGCCCAAACCGGGAATCCAATTTATATTTTATCTCTCACAAGTCGCTTTCACCACTCCGGTCGTGTTGGAACAATCCAAACACCGATCAGACCGATTTTTCATTTTTGACCACCTGAACCTGACATATTTGGCTTTAAACTAACTTAATCTATAAATTGGTGATTTGAGCATCGAGTCCAAATCAAGAATCCGATTTTGATTTCATCAGCTCCCGCAAGTCACTCTCACCACCCCGATTGTGTTGGAATAATTGACACACCAATTGGGTCAGTATTTCTAATTTTCAATCTCCCAAACCAGACTTTTTAAAACTAACTTCTTTGATTTTATACTCTCATAATTATTAACATAATAAACAACAATGGCAACATTGCAAACGATGCCTTTATGTTGATCTTCAATTTTTTCTAAATACTGATTATATTTTGCTTCACTACATTTCTTGGTTGACGAAATTGCGAACAATATTCAACTCAACATTATGAAGATCTGATCGTTGAATTTAACTTAGATCAAGATCTGATTATTCGATCTTACTCAAGATCAAAATTTGACCATTCAATTTAGGTTTGCTCAAGATCTGACCGTTAGATTTAAGTTTGATCAAGATCCAACCATTGGATTAATTTGCCCCTGATCAAAATCCGATCATTGAATTTAAATTTGATCAAAATCTTACCGTTAGATTTAAGTTTAATTAAGATCCAATCACTAGATTTAAGTTTGATCAAGATCTGACCATTAGATTTATTCTCGATTAAGATATTGATGCGCACAAACACTCGCCGTCTAAATGCCGTGCCACAACTTCAAAAATATACCGTACTCACTCACTAAAAAGATTTTAGATTAAGTGTAAAGTGATGAGAACTGATCGATCCCACGAGGAAGAAGAATTTCTTTTAAACAAGTTGAAAACTCTTATATTTTTGAAATCAAAATTTGAGTGAGTTTTTGAAAATAAAATTAAAAGTGCGTGAAATTGAATCTATCTAAAGAATATTAGAGGGTTGAAGAAGAGAAGTTTGGACGAAGTGAAGAGAGAAAAGGAGAATAACAATTGCACAAATAAAATTTTATTGCTAAAGGAACGATTACAAGTCTATGATAAATAAAAATTATAACTTGAATAGAAATAAGAAAAAAGGGAAGAAAGGAGAGCCAGAAAAGTAGAAGAGTGGCACCACCCAATCCTCGCCGAGCCTTGGAATTGATCCTCCCACCTTGGAGATGAACGTTGCCTTGAGAGCACCGAAGAAGAAGATCCATCTTGGGAGTTTAGAAGAATGTAGAGGAGGGAGACGAAGAAAATGAATTTAAAAGCTAATTTAAAACTGTTGTGCCCCTATGATCATTTGAGTTCATATGGTCACTTGGGTCATTCGACATCATTCTATGGTCATATGAGTTCTGTGGTATTCTTGGTTTTGATAATGGCTAAACACTATTAGTCATTGATGTTTTTCACTTTCATGTGATTGACATATGTGATGTTTTTGTTCATGATAGGTGCGCCAATGAATGGACAAGGAATCAAGTGGAAATGGCGAACGTGAAAGCTCAATGTTGCGCCCTCGCACGCGGATCGACCTGCGTGGTCAGGTCGCGGGGATCGACCTGCCCGGTCAGGTCGCGGGGGTCAAGGGGGCAGCGCCCCTTGCGGGGGTTTCCGGGGGCGGAGCCCCCGAAACAAAATTTAGAAATGCTTATAGCATAATCTAAATTGATTTCAATCCCAAAATACATGAAATTGATGAGAACATGAATATCTTGACCTGACCACGCAGGTCGATCCGCGTGCGAGGGCGCAACATTGAGCTTTCACGTTCGCCATTTCCACTTGATTCCTTGTCCATTCATTAGCGCACCTATCATGAACAAAAACATCACATATGTCAATCACATGAAAGTGAAAAACATCAATGACTAATAGTGTTTAGCCATTATCAAAACCAAGAATACCACAGAACTCATATGACCATAGAATGATGTCGAATGACCCAAGTGACCATATGAACGCAAATGACCATAGGGGTACAACATCCCCCTCTCCCTTTCCCACGTCTCTCTCTCCTCTCCCCCCTCCACCCACGTAACAACCCCCCTCTCCTCCTCTCATCTCTTCTCTCCCCCTCTCCCTCTCACACGTTCTCACTCTCCTCCCCCTCCCAACTCTTTTTTTATTTTTATCTCCCAACTCTCTCTCTCTCTCTCTCTCTCTCTCTCTCACACACACACACACACACACACACGTTCTCTCCCACCCACGTAATAACCCCCCTCCACCTCTCATCTCTTCTCTCACCTCTCTCTCTCTCTCTCTCTCTCTCTCTCTCTCTCTCTCTCTCTCTCTCTCTCTCTCTCACACACACACACACACACACACACACACACACACACACACACACACACGTTCTCTCACCTCTCCCTCTCTCTTTTTCTCATTTTTTTCTTTCATCCCTCTCTCCCTAATCTTTCTCTCTCTCTCTCATCTCTCTTCCCACACCATCTCTCTTATAAATTGACGGAGAAAAATAATACGGAGTCGGATTAAGGTAAATATTTGATAGAAGTCTAGACGGAGAATTTGAGAGCTTAATTGGAATGTTTCGCCCTCCTTGACGAAGAAAACCCTCCTTACGGGTAGGTTGCGGGTTGTTTAAATTTTAGTATTTGGGGAAGATATAATAAGATAAAAATTATTTGTGGGGCAGAAAATTATATTTTCCTACGTAAAGATTATTACGGGAGCTCGGGCGAGATATTAAATTTAATTCGGAAAGTCCACCTTAAAGGTAGGCACAAGTAAACCGACTGCATGTTATTTGATATTTATATTTCTTTGATTTTATTCATGTTTAAATCAGTGATTTATTTAACATATTTGACCCGATGATTTATGCTTAGACTCTATTATTTATTTAGTTATCATTCTGTTAAATATTATTTTAATAATTCGAAGTGTAATTTTATATAACAGTAATTTATTTAGTTAATAGATTTAATATACTATCTCATGATGAAAATTTTGATTTATGATATTAAAGTATGACTCTCTGATAATAAGTTAATTTAATAATTTTAATGGCAAGTGTTATGTATTGAGATGACTATGTAATAAGAATAAATAAATAAAAAAATTAAGCATATGGACTATGTCACTTTAAGGAGGTGTGGGGCAACAAACCGTTGTGAGCTTCCGCTACGATATTAGGCCCATCTCCGAGAACAAACTGACTTCTGAAAAATCTGGAACTCAGAATAAGAAAATTATCTAGGGAATGGTGGGGTATTAACTCCCAATCCTGCGTAGTTGATCAAGGCCGATAGGCTCCAACGTCTAGACCATTTATCTTCAAGTTGACGTATGGATACCTAGGTATGTGCTTGCTACTGCTTATAGTGACGGGATGTCTGTCCAATATGTGCTTATCCAATATGTGATAAATAACTAATGCATTATGTGACTCTATAAACAGGCATGGCCTAATATGAAGTTTAGATTTGATATATGACTCTGATATGATCTGAAAATAAATTTATATGTATAAGCTCTGAATTAGCTAAGATATGTACCATGTCATTTATAAGTTAGATGAGATTTGTTATATGTATTTTCTTATGAATATGAAAATCATTCTGTTCTATTATATTTTCTTTGCATTCATAGTATATATATACAATCCAATGAAATTATGATTAGCTATACATATATCTGGATTTTGCACAGGTTATTATATGATAAGCATGTGATTGGTTTTAATGCCTACTGAGTCTTTAGACTAATTTCTGTTGTCTAACCATTTCAGGAAATTGACAAGCATGCACTCTGACTCTGACGGACAGTAGGTCGGAGGGTGATCCCTGGTGTAATTTAGATTTTCGCTGCGTAGAATAAGTAGGTTTAGTTTTCTTTTATATAATGAATGTAAATATGACGTTTGGGTAAGGATATGTAGGAAATAATATACGATGTAAATTACGTGTGTTTATCTTATGGAAATGGTATGGTTGTGCTATTAGAATATGTGATGGTTTGGCCTTTAGCGTCTTACAAATATCTCAGCCCACAACAGTCCGTCTATCCGCTGTGACGTCCCCGGACCGGATTATTACGGGATCGCAGGAAGGGGGCGCCATAGGTGTTGGTATCAGAGCAAAGTTGTGAGGCTTGGAATCATTTGCAACCATCTGATTTATACACCATACCACAAGATCTTAAGAATTTATTTTAGAATTTGATGTCAAACCTAGAATCATACTAATTCGGGTTAGTTCTCCCATGCAGGATATAGCAGGGAGTGATAGGGTTGAGGTGGATACTTCTCCTGGGGAGCCTGCGCCCTCAAAGGGAACATCACAAGGAGTTGTCGGAGAAGCAATACATGGCGAGCTTGCTCCCGGTGGGCAAGGTGTGTTGCCTATTCAGGATGTGTTAGATTTAGGAGGGTTCACACAAACTTTTCAAGGGTTAGTGCAGACTATGCAGTTACAAGCCCAAACTCAGGCGATGATGCAAACCCAATTACAAACCCGTATGCAAGAACAACCGAATAGGGCAGTAGGTGCTACCTTGATGGAGAAATTCAAACATATGAGTCCTCCTTCTTTTAAGGGGGAAAGTCAACCGGAGATTGTGGAAAATTGGGTGAGAGAAATTGAAAAGATTTTCACGGCCATTAGATGTGTAGAACATGATAAGGTGATATTAGCTACCACTACCAGAAAAAGCGGGATTACAGACGGAATTTTCAGACGGAAATTTCAGACGGAAATTTCCGTCTGAAATTTGTGACGGATTTTTTTCCGTCGGAAATCCCGTCTGAAATATGCAATTACACACCGAATTTCAGACGGAAATTTGTGACGGAAAATATTCCGTCACAAATTTCAGACGGAATTTGGGACAGAAAATTTAATATGTCAGAAATTTATGACCAAGAATTTGTGACGGCCACATTTGTGACGGATCTGTCTGACAATCCGTCACAAATGTGTCTTCTCACGGATTTTCAGACGAAAATTAATTCGTCACAAAATTTTTGCGTCCCAAATCCGTCGCAAATGTGCCTTTGCGACGGATTGGGGGCGCAAAATTTTTGTGACGGATTAATTTCCGTCTGAAAATCCGTGAGAAGACACATTTGTGACGGATTGTCAGACGGATCCGTCACAAATGTGGCCGTCACAAATTCTTGGTCATAAATTTCTGACAGATTAAATTTTCCGTCCCAAATTCCGTCTGAAATTTGTGACGGAATATTTTCCGTCACAAATTTCCGTCTGAAATTCGGTGTGTAATTGCATATTTCAGACGAGATTTTCGACGGAAAAAAATCCGTCACAAATTTCAGACGAAAATTTCCGTCTAAAATTTCCGTCTGAAAATTCCGTCTGAAATCCCGCTTTTTCTGGTAGTGTACATTTATGCTTAAGGACCGTGCAGATGAGTGGTGGAGGTCTACACTCATGATCACTTTTAGAAATAGAGAGATTGAGATTGGCTGGAATGAATTTCTTGATGTCTTCCATACAAAATTTCTTCCTCAGCATGTGAAGGATAAGAAAGAAGTAGAATTTTTAAATCTGACTCAAGGAGGTACGTCAGTTGCTGACTATGAAACAAAGTTTACTGAATTGAAAAAGTATGCCCCTCATATTTGTTCTGATGAGCTGAGAGGAGTGAAGAAATTTGTTAGAGGTTTGAGGAGTAATATTAGAAGTAGAGTGGCAATTCTTGATCATCAGTCTATGACAGTAACTTTGAGGACCGCTTTTATTGTGGAAGCTGAATATGAGGAATTCTTGGAAGAAAGACAAAGGGACAATGCAAAAAGGGGCAATCTTGGTTCAGCCGCGAGGAAAGATAAGAAGCCAAAGATGGCATTTCCAGATAGGGTTCAGCCAGTTAAAAGAGATAATATGCCAGTTTGTCAACAGTGCGGGATGCAGCATAGAGGCAACGAATGTTGGCGAGCTGCAGGTAAGTGTTTTTCATGTGGACAGACAGGGCATATGATAAGAGATTGTCCAAAAATACCATGGCAAGAGCAGCAACCACAACAGCAACGGAGAGTTCAAGGTAGAGTGTATGCATTAACAAAGGAAGATACCCGAGATGCCAATGCAGTAGCCGAAGGTATTATTCTAATCGATGATATGCATGCTAGAGTTTTATTTGATCGGGTGCTACACATTCCTTTATTTCTCTGAGATTTACTGAATTAATGAAAGATAAACAAATTGTAAAAATTGATGACATGTCCATTAACACACCAACTGGGAAGAGAGCTAGAACTACTTAAGTTATTCCTAACATTGATGTGGTGATTCGGGAGAGGATTATGCCAGCATGTGTGTATCTGCTAGAAATGACTGATTTTGATGTCATCTTGGGAATTGATTGGCTAGATAGAAATTTTGTCCTTCTAGATTGTCGTGGAAAGAAAGTGATTTTTCAGAAATCTGGGGAGTAGATATTTCACTATCAATGTCCAATACACTATTCTAGTAGAACACTAGTTTCAGCCCTTAAGGCTTTGAAATGGCTCAGAAGTGGCTGTCAAGGTTATTTGGCTAGTGTAGTGGCTATTCCTTCTAATGAAAATAAGAAAACCACCTCAGATATTGATATTATCAGAGAATTTCCAGATGTATTCCCTGGGGAACTTCCAGGTTTTCCACCACACCGAGAGGTGGAGTCCACTATTGAACTCTCACCAGCTACTTTACCCATTTCCATTGCTCCCTACAGAATGGCACCAGCTGAATTGGCAGAGTTGAAGAAATAATTACAAGAACTGCTAGATAAGGGGTTTATTCGACCAAGTGTATCCCCTTGGGGTGCACCTATTTTGTTTGTTAGAAAGAAAGATGGGTCGCTTAGATTATGTATTGACTATAGGAAGTTGAATCAAGTAACCATTAAGAATAAGTACCATTTGCCAAGAATTGATGATTTATTTGATCAGCTACGAGCTGCCATAGTGTTTTCAAAGATTGACCTTAGATCTGGATACCACCAACTAAGGATAAAGGAAGAGGATATTTCAAAAATTGCTTTCAGAACATGATATGGGCATTATGAATTTCTGGTTATGCCATTTGGGTTAACTAATGCACCCGCAACATTTATGAATTTGATGAACAGAGTTTTTCAACCATATCTGGATACATTTGTAGTGATGTTTATTGATGATGTGCTAATCTATTCTCCTACTGTTGAAACTCATCAAGAACATTTGAGGATTGTGTTGGAAACTTTAAGAAAACGTCAACTCTATGTAAAATTTTGTAAATGCAAATTTTGGTTAGACCAGGTTCAATTTTTAGGGCATATCATTTCTGGTGATGGAGTGTCTGTTGATCCAGCCAAAGTTGAGACAGTTTTGCATTGGGAAAGGCCGAAGAATGTCAGTGAGATTAGGAGCTTTTTGGGTCTTGCAGGTTACTATCGCAGGTTTATTAAATGTTTTTCTTCTATCGCAGCTCCTATGGCCAAACTAACTAGGAAAGGAGTTCCTTTTAAATGGTCAGATAAATGTGAAATGAGTTTTCAAGAATTAAAAATAAGGTTAACTACAGCCCCAACGCTTACTTTACCTTGTGGGTCAGGAGGATTTGTGGTATATACAGATGTCTCTAGAAATGAACTAGGATGTGTCCTGATGCAGAATGGCAAAGTAGTAGCTTATGCATCCAGACAATTAAAGAACCATGAGATGAATTATCCAACACATGATTTGGAGTTGGCGGTAGTGGTACATGCTCTGAAAATTTGGTGACATTATTTGTATGGTGAGCAGTTTGAAGTATTTACAGACCATCAGAGTTTAAAATATATTTTCTCTCAGAAAGAACTAAATTTAAGGCAGAGAAGGTGGATTGAATTTTTGAAGGATTATGATTTAACATTGAATTATAACCCAGGAAAAGTAAATGTGGTAGCAGATGCACCAAGTAGGAAGAGACCAATGGCAATCCAGTTACGCCAAATTTGGAAAATGATATCTGATGTAGTAGAGTATTCTCCGGTATGCAAAGGGAAATATTTATTTCTGGCCCAACTAACTATTTAGTCTGTAGTGGTTGAACGAATTGTGCAAGCACAACTAAATGATCAGCAGTTACAGAGATTGATTGGCACTCCAAGAATTACTTAAAGTGCAGATGGAGCAATCAGATTTCAGGGAAGATTATGTGTACCTCGAGATGCGGAAATAAAAAAAGATATATTGACTGAGACACATAAATCACCATATTCCATTCACCCAGGTAGTACAAAAATGTACAGAAATATGAAGAGACATTTTTGGTAGATTGGCATGAAAAAGGATATAACAGAATTTGTCAGCAAGTGTCTTACTTGTCAACAAGTAAAGGCAGAGCATCAAAGGCCAGCGGGACCGCTACAGTTGATAGATATTCCAGAGTGGAAATGGGAGCATATCACTATGGATTTTATGATGTGATTACCAATGACTAGGAGAAAACATGATTCTATTTGGGTAATTACTGACATGCTTACTAAGTCAGCCCATTTTCTGTCAATCACAAAGACATAATCATTAGAGGATTTAGCCCATGTGTATACCATAGAGATTGTGAGACTTCATGGTGTGCCTGTGTCTATTATTTCAGATCGGGATGCAAGGTTTACAGCAAAATTTTAGAGGAGTTTACAGAAAGCGCTTGGTACACAATTGAAATTTAGCTCAGCTTTTCACCTTCAAACAGATAAACAATCAAATAGAACCATTCAAACACTAAAAGATATGTTAAGGTCGTGCAGTTTAGATTGGCAAGGTAGTTGGGATGAGCATTTGGCCTTAATTGAGTTTGTATAGAACAATAGCCATCATGCAAGCATAGGAATGGCACCATATGAAGCATTATATGGTAGACCATGTAGATCACTTGTTTATTGGGATGAGGTTGGTGAGCGGAAATTGATTGGGCCACAGATTGTACATGATTGTGTAGAAAAGGTTGAGTTGATTAGAAAAAGATTACTTACTGCTCAGAGTAGGCAGAAAAGTTATGCAGATCAAAGAAAGAGAGATCTACATTTTACTTTCGGGGATCACGTATTTCTGAAGGTTTCGCCTACTAGAGGAGTAATGAAATTTGGCAAGAAAGGCAAGCTCGGTCCGAGGTATGTTGGACCATTTGAAACACTAAGGAGGATTGGAGAAGTGGTGTATTAACTGGCTTTACCACCATCATTGTCAGGAGTTCATGATGCATTCCATGTGTCTCTGTTAAGAAAATACATGCCAGACTCGTCACACATTATAGATCATGAGCATTTGGGAATTCAACCGGATCTTACCTATGAAGAGAAACCAGTCCGCATTCTCGATCGAAAAGAAGAAGTGCTGAGAACGAAGACAATTCCATTGGTGAAGGTATTGTGGAAAAGTATTTCAGCAGAAGAAGCCACTTGGGAGATGGAAGATAAAATGAGGAAGAGATATCCACAACTATTCGATACGTATTGAGTAAATTTTTAAATTTTGAGGATGAAATTTATTTAAGGGGGAGAGATTTGTAACACCCTAATATGTCCGAAACCTAAAAATAATTAAATATTTTATATTTAGAGTCCATATAAATTTTAGGTTATCTTAATCAAAGTCCAGTACCTTGAACGGTATAGTGAATGTGTGTTTAACAAATTTTATTAAGTAAATTAAATATATATCTCACTTTAATAATGTGCAACTTTTTATAGGAATGTCAGAATAGGGTCAAAATTAGATGCATTGGAAAGAGAATTCAAAGATCTACAAGTTTCATGTTGAACATATTTTCAAATTATGACATTTGGTAAGCCAAAAATAAGATAGAATAAACTAGTTCTTTGAAACCCTGTTAATGTTAGGTTTTCAAGGGTTTTTGTAAAATTTTCCTCCCCCTCTCTTATCCCTCTCATTCCCTGTCCAATGGAAGGTTCCAAAAAAAAAAAAGATCTTATCACCCCCCGCGTGTCTTCCCCTCCTTCTTATCTTCTTCTTCTCATTCTTACCCCCCCTCATCCTAATCTCCTCCTCCTTCTTCTTATCTTCTCCTCCCCTCCCCCTATATATACCCCCCTCTCCCCCTCTCCCTTTCCCACGTCTCACTCTCCTCTCCCCCCTCCACCCACATAACAACCCCCCCTCTCCTCCTCTCATTGTTGGGTATAGTTTTATTTTGATGATGGCAATGCAACATGAAGTCATTTGGTCACTTTAGTTCTAAGTCTGATAATGCATGAATGCAATTCTGCATAACTTGTTAATCAAAGTTCAGCACATATTCTACTGATTTTCAGACTGTAATTGTTTAACAAATGATGCTTTCAGGTTGTTTGTATGATGAGAATATGCTATCAGACATTATCTGTTTGAAAGGAGATCTTACAAGAAGCAATCAACTTGAATAAGGTCACCAGCTAGCTCAAGGGTCAATAGCTACGGATTAGTGGTGACAAATGGATGGCCAACGGTGTAAAATAGGTGATAAGGCTGAAATATGTCTTGTAAGGGTGAAAAATGGGCGATAAAGCTGAAGGCTTGAAAAGCAAAGAAGAAAAGTCGATTTCATGAAGCCTTGGAGTTGACTCCTCTTACAAGAAAACCTTCAACTTTAAAAGAAGATCATTGGGGTCGGTCCTATGAAGCTAAGGGTAAATAACATATGGCTAAGGGTGAATAATAGATGCATAATGGTGAAAAATAGCTACTTCAAGTGAAGGAAATCATAGTCAGTTCGATCCAGCACCAAAGAGGAGAGAGAGGAGAAGACTAAGAGAAGAAGAAGGGTTGACTCCAGTCAACGCCAATGCTAGTCAAAGTTGACTTTAGTCAAAGTCAATGAAAGTCAAAGTAACTCGAACAAGCTCAACTTCAAAGTGGACTCAAGTCAGAATCAAAGTAAAAGTCAACTCATTAAATATTGACTCTAGTTAACTTCAACTTCAGTCAAGTCTGCAAGGGAGTCAAACGTCCACTACAAGTGACAAATGGTTTTGCAAAGACGACGGCCACTCAGCACTAGGGGTGACAAATAATTTGTTATCTCAGACAAATGTTCAGTAGAGGTAACAAATACCTCCTTAAGGGTGGATAATAGGTCAACAGGCTAAAAGCTTTGAAGAATGAAGAAGTTGGGTTAACGCAGCGCGTGACAATGTCAAAGCAGCCAAAGCCTGCCTGATGAAGAAACACAAGGGTGAAAACTATCCAAGTAACGGTGACAAATGAGCATTTATGGGAGACAAATGAGGCGCTAGTGGTAACAAATAGCCTTGCGCTACGGCTCAAGCTCAAAGGCATAAGAACTAAGGCGACGGCTATTCAACGTAAGGGTCCAATATGTCTGACAAATAGCCGTTAAGGGTGTAAAATAGGTTCCCAAGGGTGAAAATGGCTAAGGAGCATGGAGAACTTAAGGGAGTCACGTGGTTTCGAGTCTCAATCATTGGCACATGATCCCAGGCATCTGACAGAGTTCTGTACGGCACTGGATCTCAGAATATTCCCTCCAAAACCTTTGGAGGAATGGAATTTCAAATTAAAGTAAATGCCAGATCGAAGATTCAAGTTGTCTGCCCTATATGTACCAGTGCTTACTCTTATCAAGGCAACAACGGAGGGAAAGAAAAACACCTGAATCTGCTGTGAAGTGAGTGTGTTCTTCGAAGGAAAAAGAAGAGAGCTAATCAGAGAAAAACATAGCCAGTTCATGAGCCATAGAAAAAGTGAGAGAAAGAGAGAGAGAAAAAGAAGAAGATGAAGAGAGATTGAGCAGCTCGAGAGGGTCTTCAGTGAAAGCTCTTGAACCAAGTTCAGAGCTACATTCAGTTTTTCTATTGCTATATTTTGCCTTTCGTTCAGTGTACTTCTCATTTGTTTTTCAATTCGATTCATATTATAGTTCTCTGATAGTGCATTGGCGCACAAATCAGAAGTGTGATCGGTGGGTGACTGATCAGGGTCTGGTTTGCTTACCAAGGGTGCAAGGGTGTTCCTCATGGGCTATCGTTGTGCAGTGTTTCTAGCTCTACTGGGTAGAGTTAGAGTGTGTCCAACGGGCTGTTGAGCATAGTTTTTCCCTCTGGGTTGTCAGAGGAAGGGAGGAGGTTGTTCCTTCGGTTTCAGGCTTTGTATCAGCTGGTGTAACGGACTTGGTCCGTGTTTGCTAGTGCAAGGAAGCCTCATCTTGATTGGGTGAGGGGTGGATGTAGATTGCTGGACGCAATCGAACCACCTAAAAATCACTATGCAGTGTGTTTAATTCCCATTTCCTCTATCTCATTCTAACTTTGGACTTGGTATATCAAAAGGGAATTCACTTTACGAGAGGAAGTCCTTGGACTAGTCCTCCGCCTCTTACCAGTCCTGTCTCTTTATCTTGCTGTGTGTGCACCTAAGGTGTTCACGAGTGTGTCTGTTTGTTAGTTTGAACTAGAATTGCTATACTATTTTGTGATTGGTCTTGATCGAAATAAATCTTGTAGTGGTTTTTCTAAGCTAATTATTTTTAAAGGGGCTAATCTATTCATCCCCCCTCTAGATCCGCCTTACCATTCTTAACACTCATCTCTTCTCTCCCCCTCTCCCTCTTACACGTTCTCACTCTCCTCCCCCTCCCAACTCTTTTTTTTATTTTTATCTCCCAACTCTTCCTTCTCTCTCTCTCTCTCTCTCTCTCTCTCTCTCTCTCTCACACACACACACACACACACACACACACACACACACACACACACACACACACACACACACACACACACACACACACGTTCTCTCCCACCCACGTAATAACCCCCCTCCACCTCTCATATCTTCTCTCACCTCCCTCCCAACTCTTCCTTCTCTCTCTCTCTCTCTCCCTCTCACACATGTTGACACCCGTTTTATGACCAATAAGTCGAGTCATCTCCTTATTCATTCTATATGATGCTCCGAGTTATTCCCTTTTATTGAGCCTTCTTGATCAGTTTGAAGTTTATTTCATGGGTCTTAATTCATTGGTTGGGTCTGGTTCCTTGATTCCTTGCATTGGACGAAGCTTAGCAAGCTTTCATTTCCTTTGGATCCTTATTGTCTCTAACGGTCTATACCAGGCGCGTTACATTCCTCTGACGCATCAGCCCTTGGCCGTTACATCTTGCAGAGTCCTTAGCCTCAAGGCCTCCTTCCAATGCTTATATTTTGGCTATCCGTTGACTCTGATGGTCTATTGTGCAACCGTTATATTCCTCTGACGTGTCTTCCCTCGACCATTACATTCTTCAAGAGTCCAACACTTTTGAACTTCTCCCGTTGATCTTATCTTCTTAAAGGATAAGGTTGTGTGACGGTCTTCTCTGGGAGCGTTACTTTCCTGTGGCGGTCTGTCGTGCAGCCGTTACATCAAGCAGAGAGTCCTGACAGGTCTGCTCCTTCTCTGCTACTCCGTGGTCGAATTGAGAGTTTGATCTTGTGATTTCTCTTCCAAATCTAATCCTCAGAATCTTCTGTTTGTTTCTATGGACTCTTGGGAGTATTATCTTCAAGAGTTTGCTAAGAATCATCCTCCTTTTTGGCTAGATTATCTTCTGCTCCACCGGAGAGTTTGAGGGTCTATAAATAGAACCCTTGACTTCATGGCCTGAAGAGGTGGAATCTGGAGTTTGCGTCGAAGTGCTGCCGCATCCTGGAGCTAGAACCAACCAAGGAGAGCTACTTTCCACGTTCATCTACTTCCAAAGTCCAGGGAGTATCGGTTTTCAAGGGTTTACAGGGTTCATAAGGTGAGGCCCAAGCTTTTTGGCCGGCTGGAAAGTTTGGAGTTTGAAGGATTCACAAGCTTGTTCTGCAGACACTCTGACGGTCTTCATCAGACGCGTCAGGTTCCTCTAGCGGTCTATCGGGCGACCGTCACACTCGCTGTGACGCGTGGGCATTGGACCGTCATATTCAACAGAGTTGCAATTTCCTATTGGTTTCTCTCTCCCGTGGGCGGGTGCATCATCCCCCTATTCCAAGGTATTTCTCAAGTCTTTGGCTTGTGTTTACCTTGGTGGCGATCACATTCTTTCTTGGTATTGGGCATTAGCTTCCTCTCTCATATCTCTTATTTACTCTTGCTTGCTCCACCTCTACGGTGTGTTTTTCTTTATTCTTTATTCCACGCCCCGGCGTGTGTTTTTCTTTATTTGTTTAGCTTAGTTTTGATGATTGAGATAGCATGCCCGTGCTAGAGCTTATGCTGGTTGCCTAGGTTCATGGCTCACATGTTCATAGGTTGATTGACTTTATCACTTGGCTCATATTTCTATTTAGTCGGCATCATAAGCCCATCTTGCAAAAGAAGGGACACATTGAAACCAACAGTTTTTTGACGATCACGGTGGGACAACTTGTGCCAATCGTGTTTTGATCTCTGTTTAAACATGCAATCATTCCCTTGTTTGGTTTTCCCCGGATTTCCCTTTTATTTCCTGTTGTTTCTGGTCCTCTGGCTCCTCTGACGGTCCTGCGTTCCTGCGTTACACTGCTTCTGACGGTTTGGTCTTTGACCGTCACCTTCCTCTGACGCAGGGGTAATAGACCGTTACACTCCAGACAGGTACGCATCCCGAGGTGCATTTTATTTCTACAGTTTCTGTTGTGATCTTTGTACTTGGGTGTTATTTGTCTCCTCCCTGGTTGGTTTACATACTCATATCATTGTGTGCATAATTGTTTGTTAGATTCTAGGTTAGAATTTGCATGCACCCCGGTGCACATAGGTTCATGCATATTTTCAAACATTAGATTACATTTTCCTACCTTGGTGTGCGGACCTCTCATCTCCATATTCCTTGGGACCGACTAGGAAATCACACCAGGGACCTCCATAAGTCCCCGTGAGCCGTGGATTCCCACACGGACACCGGGCCGGTTGTACCTTTCCACCCCTTCAGACTTGCATTTGCATAAGTGTGAGAGAGTTAACCTTAGTCAACCCAAAGTTTGGACCTTATCTTGAGGGAATTATTATTAATTCAAATCATTAAAAGGTCTATTAAAATCCCTAAAATATTTCCCGTCATATCAACTTGTTTGACTTGGGTGAAAACTCTCACATTGCATTGTTTGTGTTGTTTGGGCTTGTCCGAGCCCATTAGTGGTTTTTGTGTTGTATTCTTTCATCATCCACATGTTTCGTCGTTGTTAGGCCCACTTAAGTCAGTCCATTTTGTGTGTCCATTGTCTAGTCCATCATCCAGTGGTCCGTTGTCCATTCGTCTTTGCATTAGTAGGTCAGTCCCCCTCTTGTTCTCAAGCCCATTAAGCCCTTGCTTCCCCACTTGTATTGTCCTTGATCTCCTTGTATTAAGTCTCTATTTGCCCTCATGGAGCATCATTCCAACCCCTTGTATCATCATTTTCCCCAATTTTCTTCCTATTCCCGCGTGGAATCCTCTTCCCATGCGGGCCCATCTTCTTGTGGTCCCTCTGACCCATCTGAGGAACAGGCTAATATCATGGCCCATCTATCATGCCTAATTCACCAAATGGACCCGGCCCAGGCCCGACGCATCATTACATCTCATCTTAATGGGCATTCTTCTCATAATGGGCATTCTTCTGTTCATGGGCCTCTTTCTTCTCCTTCATATGTTACTGGCCCGATTTCTAATGGGCCTTATTCTCTTAATGGGCCTCATTATTCCGCCCATGTTGCTGCTGGCCCATTCAACCCATGTTCCAATATCTCTTCCAGGCCCACATATCCTTCCATTCTCGGAATGGGCCCTTCTTCTTCTCAGCCCGGATCCTCTTATCCGGCCCATTATCATCATACTGGTCCGAATTCACATCCTCTTGCTCAAGCTGGCCCATATTCTTCTTGATCTCTCCCTACCCAAGAGATGATTGTTCAAACCCAACGCCAACTTGATGAGCTTCAACGTCAAATCGATCCTAAATCCTCTTTAAGTGTTCCGTTCGCTTTCCAAGGTCTTCGGCTCCCACCTCCATCACAAATTCTCACATATCGTTGTTATAGTGGAGTCGGTGACCCGTATGTGCACTTGAAGGAGTTTGTTTATGAGTCGGCGCAATTTTGACATGACCAATGCTTGATGACTTATCTGTTTGGTTTATCGTTGGAAGGCCCATCTCGGGATTGGTTCTTCTCTCTTCCGCAAGAGTAAGTTGTGAATTTTCAAGCCGTTCAAGAAAATTTTATACAGCAGTTTCAAGACCAAGTTGGGCCCAAGTACTCTATTGTGGATCTGGCCCATGAGATGATGAAGCCCGACGAGGAGTTCTGCACCTTTGCTGACCGCTGGCATCGCTTGGCCGCGCAAGTCCCGGGACACATTCCGGAGGGAGAGCAAATCAAGATGTTGATATCCAATGCCACGCCCGAGTATCGCTTTATCTTAACCCTCAACGACATTGCCTCCTGGCAACAATTATATAGCATAGCCCGCTTCATCCGCCAACAAATCCAAGATTCCCTTGACCCCGAGTCTCTACCATCCACCTCCACATATCAACCTTCACCCTCCACGTGCCAACTCTACCCTCCCATGAGTCAGCCCGCCATGAGTCAGCCATCCGCCACATATCCCTCCATGAGTCATCCCCCGCCTCTACATACATATACTCCTCCGCATACCAACCTTCCATGAGTCAGCCTCCTGCGTCCGCATGCCCGTCTCCGTCTCCACCCCCGGTCAAGGTCACACCACATCCCGAGCAGGTGGATGCCGTCTACATACCTCCCCACTCCGTTCCACACATGCCATCACCAAAGCCCTCCACCACGAGCCACACACTCTTGCCTACGCAACCTCCACTTCCGTCTGCACAACCTTCTCCACCATTACATATCCCTCGACATCCACCTTGCCCGAAGCAGGCTCCTCGCCTTCCATTGCCAGAGTGTTTCACCGATATATTTCGAGCTTTGACGGCCACTCATGTGTTGCCGTTCTCTCCGGTTGTGCCTTGCCGACCCTCGGTCTGGAATATGCTTCAATATTGTGATTTTCACTGCCAGCAGGGGCATTTGGTTGAGGATTGTCCCGAGTTCCGAGAGTATGTTTATGACCTGGAAGATAATAAAAGAATTGATTGGGCCGCCATGCGTAAAGTTGTTTTAGATCTCCGCAGCAAGCAGCAGCAACAAGAAGCACCGCCCAAGCAGCCGTCTCCATCTCTACAAGACTGGGGGCACCCCAGCGATTCTTCATCTAGCGTTAAACCCGCTCCATCACCTACTACCTCGCCTACTCTGTTACCTTTGCTATCTCCTATCCAATCTTCGCAACCTCCACAAACCCAAGCCTCTGCTCAGGCTAGTGCCACCTCCCCTTCTTCTACTTCTTCCACCACTACTTCCACCCCCAATGTCGTTCGACGCGTTGTGTTGATACATCAACGGTGGGTGCCACAACCCCCTTCTTCACCCTTGCCATGTCCACTACCTCCATCGACCACATCACCATCTCCACCATCCTCTCCATCGCCTACACCATCTCCACCACCCTCACCATTGCCTAAACCTCCATCACCCCCGTCATCACCTTTGACCGAGCCTGAGCAAATTTTACCTTTGCCGCCCTCGCCCGAGCAAGTCATACCTCCACCCTTACCTTTGCCTCCAGCTAAACACACCATACCCGTTGAAACCCCCGCGTCTTCTGAACCTACTCCTATCCCCATTCTTCCACCTATTCCCACCCCACGGAGCGGGTGTGCGTTGCCCATGGTGCCCCTTGGGTCTAATCCCCAGGGAGACAATAAGCCAAGTCAGGATGATTCGGTGCCGGCCGTGCATTTCAAGATCCAAGACTTCATTTTCCGAATGCCGATCCGCATCCTGGTCCCAGGTTATTTTGGGGATGTTGAGCCTACACTCCTAGTGAAGACGGTTGACAAGAAGAGTTCCCTTGAGTTGATGCCAGTTTCTTCCCGAGCAAGGCCGGTGGCAATCTCTTTGCTCGTCGGAGAGTTCACCGTTGATGCTATTATTTCTCTTCGCTCTATTGCCATTCAGATGACAGGCCAAGAAGGGTTCTCTACCCGTGTTGTGCTAACGCATACGGCCACCAAGCAGATTATGGGTTCTATGTTCAAGGTGCAATTGGCCATATCTTCTACACTTTTCGGGGATATTCTTCACTTGTTACGCAATCTTCCTCGATTTATTAGCAAGCCGGCCATGTCAACACCGTGTATTACTCTCCCTCAGCTTCACCCGTCTCTTCTAGCAAGGGAGTTACGCTTCAAGTCTGATTGCCGAGTGGAGCTGCCAAATCTCATGCTACTTGTGCCAAGTAACAAGACTCCATGAATTTATGATATTCAGCATTATGAGGAGTTAGTTGTTCAAGAATGTCCGTCTACTGTTGTTAGCGCCAGGTGTCTAGGGGCAACTGCCCCGATGAAGCTGCATATTCATAGCCAGCTCAGGTCCTCTGCCAGATGGGCCCGTTATTTAAGGAGACACTACAAGATAAGAGGCCTGAAGGTCCAACCCCGCACCAAGCAGGTCCATTTCAAGCCAATTTCAGCTAAGAAGAGACGGCGATGCAGGTTCAAGATCCGTGAGTTGTGCATTCAGGGGTCCGCCTATTCCTCCCTTTCTTTTCATTCATCCTTCTCTCTACTCACTTCTCACCCTTAGGTGGTGTACCTTCCTCCATCTGATCCTATTTCCATCATTTTCTCCTCCTTCCGTAGGTCCGTGCGTCCCTATTCCTCTCCTTTTTCTCCGGATCCTCCAGATTTTCCCTCCTTTCATGATTCTAGGCCCCGGCCTATGTCATCCTTTCATCCCAATCTCGGGACATCACCTGATTCTTCTTCCCCGGGACTTCCGGGTGTTGCCTCTAATTCTTCCCCAAGACTTCCGGGTGTTGCTTCTGATCCTTTTTTGGCCCTGCCGGATGACTACTACTCTCCTTCTCCGGCCACGTCGGATGATCATTCTCCTTCTTCCTCATCTTCACAGCAATCCTCTCACTGTCTTTCTATTCTCTCCTCTTCTCCCTTTCGGGGTCTTCGCCCTTTCTCTTGCTGCTTTCGAGGCTTTAGTCCGCCTTGATCTGAGCTAATCTGGTTTATTCTGTATCTGGTTCCTTGTTATCAGGGTCTCTGTGCCTTAACGAGGGAGTTCTAGCCCTCGTCTCTCTTCCTTTTTATCCTCCTTCGTCTAGTTTGGTGTTTATCGCTCCTCCACGTCAAGGAATCTTTCAATCCCTTTGCTATCCTCTCCCTTTTGTCCTGTCAAGCAAGGAAAATAAAGCTCGCACTCCTCAAAACTCGATGGTCAAGATCACTCCACGGATTTGCAAAGGTATTTTGTACAAGAATATGTTATCATTGCTATTACTCTTATTACTCCTGCACATGCTTATAACGTTGGTTCCTCGACATGGTTAACTGGCTTTTAGAAATTTTCTTAGTTCATTTAGAATCAGTTCGCTTCTGCAGCATCCTTAGGCTGGTGATAGCTCCGCGCTGGGAGTCTAGTTCCTTCCCCGATCGTTGAGGGTGGCCTTTGAGCATGGGTTTTTCACACACCACACGGCAAGCCATAGCCGATTTCTCTGAGGCACACCGTTGCTGCTTTGGCCATACTATGGGTATGCACAAAGGTCTTTTCTTTTCTCTGCTCGGCCAAGTGCAGGGGCATGAGATGGATGGATGAGATGACCAACCTAGGCGCTCCCTAATACGAGAGATGTCTCAAATAGGGGCAGTCTTGACCACTCAAAAAAGTGAGCTTTCATGCTATATCTAGCCAATAAGGGCTGTCAAATGAAAATCATATATGAAAATAAAAGGAAAATTATGAATCAAAGGCATGGCAAGAGTGGCAGTATAGTTCCCCGCGGGATGCCATGAGCCCGATCGCATGCATGCTCGATAAATATGGGTCTCAAAATCAAAGACACAAAGCCCCGGCGCAACAGACCTACTCTTTGAGGGGTAGTGCACTGGAAGGAATTCAAGTACTGATGTCTCCCATCCTGCATAAAGCTTGTCTCTAATTTTTCTTCTGTTTCTCCCTCTTAGGCTGGGTTGTATCCCAGGTATGGCCTTAGTAGGGGCACCGTTCTTTAGAGGCAGTTGGTTGTGGTAAGCCACCCTCACATGCACGCCCTGCTCAAAGGAAGTCTTTAATGAGAGGGGAGGGACGGCGATCCATGGCCAGTAGTTCGAGCCTGTCTTTGGGTGCTGCAGATTGCTTTGTCAAAATCCAAAAAAAATAAAATATTATCAAAATAAAAAAAATGAAATATTGTCAAAATCCAAAAAAATGAGATATTGTCAAAAATCTAAAAAAATGAGATATTATCAAAAATCCAAAAAATGAGATATTTTCAAAAATCCAAAAAAATGAGATATTTTAAAAATCCAAAAAAATGAGATATTGTCAAAAATCTAAAAAAATTGAGATATTTTTCAAAAATAAAAAAAATGAAATATTGTTCAAACAAAACAAAAAAATCAAATATTTTCAAAATCCAAGAAAATCAAGAAAATTAAAAAATCTAAAAATATTTATCTTTTATATTTTATTTTGAGAATAGATACGTAATCTGTTTGCTAAGTGTGCAGGTTGCAGGTACTCAGGTTTTCCTTGTTCCATATTTTGTTCTATCTGTCTCCTGTCCACATCTTTGATTTGTTCTCTTCTTCAATCATGTCTCTCGATCTATTCTGAAGCTCATATCCTTCTCAGCTTTTGTTTGCAATGATCATATCTTTATGAGAGGACTTTACCTCACGATTATGAACATGGCGGTTCTGCTTCATTCTGATCTTGGGCTTTTGATTGAAGGGCGTATTTGTTTGTCCTTTGTCCCGCCGTGTCCTTCTCACATGTTTATGTCCCACAGTGATTGTCCCACACATATTTTTGTTCTTCGCCATATGTTGCATATGTTGTTAGTCGTCCTTCTATATCTCGTGTGCTGTCCCACCACTTGCGTGTTGTCTTGTCCCAACCGTATGTTGTCTCACTGCATTGTTGTCTTGTCCCCCGTGTTCATCTTGTATACATGTGGTTTATTCATGCCATTGCATATGTGCTTGTTCGTCTTGTTGTGTTGTTTTCCATTCGTTTGATCGTTATGTTGTGTTGTCGGTCGTTCAGTTGAGCGTTATGTTATCATTGTTGTGATCATGCTTGTTTATCATGTTCATTCATATTGTTGTTGTCTTATTTTGAAAATTCATAAAAATCCAAAAAATCTAAAAAATCTAAAAAAGATGTCGTTCGCCAGGCAGGTAAGTCAGGTATTGTATCTCGATCCCTTGTTCCTTAATGCATTACTATAGGTTATTTATGATATATTATCTCGAGAACCGGCTGGTCATTCATGTGTTCTGGGATCTGATGTTCCCCTTAAACAAAAATGATGATTATCTAAGTGCACATGTTTAATCGTTGGATAGGCCGTTAGGTTGAAAAAGTTTGGGGACGATGGTTCTGTCTTGCATGCCGTGGTTGCAGATGGTGTCCTGACCCTGATTTCTCCGGTCTAGCAATATTATTCTCGAGTATCTTGTTATTTTATTCTTTCTTTGTATTTGTTTTGATGATTTCTTTTGTTTTAGCCCAACATGCATCATACGCATTCTTTGAGCAATCATGAGCCTCATTTGTTCAAGATGTCTCAGTGATGGTGAATAGCTGTGTTCTTAATCTCGAGTAAGGAGAGTCATTTCGCTCTGAATTAGAAGGTTTCCTTCGATCTGCTCGCTTGATTTGGTTAGCTGAAAATTTCTGTCTGGAGTTTAGTTAATCATCTTTTCCTTCCCGTTGCCTCCGGCGGCCAGCCGTGTTTTCCTTTCCTTAGTTGTTAGTTCCTCCAGACTTGCGTCGTTTGGTTGGCTATTTCCTTGTGATTAGTTCGAAGTTTTCCAGAAGATTCCTATCGCTTGTTGGTTGAGACGGGTGTCGTTTGCCTTAACGCCCGCTTTTCGGTCCGCTCCGCTTCATTTCCGCTTCATCTCCATGTTCCATTTCACTTTCGCTTCACCTCCGCTCGCTCCCCTGCAAAGAGGATGTTAAGGAGGGGCATCTGTTGACAACCGTTTTATAACCAATAAGTCGGGTCATCTCCTTATTCATTCTATATGATGCTCCGAGTTATTCCCTTTTATTGAGCCTTCTTGATCAGTTTGAAGTTTATTTCATGCGTCTTAATTCATTGGTTGGGTCTGGTTCCTTGATTCCTTGCATTGGACGAAGCTTAGCAAGCTTTCATTTCCTTTGGATCCTTATTGTCTCTAACGGTCTATACCAGGCGCGTTACATTCCTCTGACGCATCAGCCCTTGGCTGTTACATCTTGCAGAGTCCTTAGCCTCAAGGCCTCCTTCCAATGCTTATATTTTGGCTATCCGTTGACTCTGACGGTCTATCGTGCAACCGTTATATTCCTCTGATGCATCTTCCCTCGACCGTTACATTCTTCAAGAGTCCAACACTTTTGAACTTCTCCCGTTGATCTTATCTTCTTAAAGGATAAGGTTGTGTGACGGTCTTCTCTGGGAGCGTTACTTTCCTATGGCGGTCTGTCGTGCAGCCGTTACATCAAGCAGAGAGTCCTGACAGGTCTGCTCCTTCTCTGCTACTCCGTGGTCGAATTGAGAGTTTGATCTTGTGATTTCTCTTCCAAATCTAATCCTCAGAACCTTCTGTTTGTTTCTATGGACTCTTGGGAGTATTAAATTCAAGAGTTTGCTAAGAATCATCCTCCTTTTTGGCTAGATTATCCTCTGCTCGACCGGAGAGTTTGAGGGTCTATAAATAGAACCCTTGACTTCATGGCCTGAAGAGGAGGAATCTGGAGTTTGCGTCGAAGTGCTGCCGCATCCTGGAGCTAGAACCAACCAAGGAGAGCTACTTCCCACGTTCATCTACTTCCAAAGTCCAGGGAGTATCGATTTTCAAGGGTTTACAGGGTTCATAAGGCGAGGCCCAAGCTTTCTGGCCGGCTGGAAAGTTTGGAGTTTGAAGGATTCACAAGCTTGTTCTGCAGACACTCTGACAGTCTTCATCAGACGTGTCAGGTTCTTCTAGCGGTCTATCAGCCGACCGTCACACTCACTGTGACGCGTGGGCATTGGACCGTCATATTCAACAGAGCTGCCGTTTCCTATTGATTTCTCTCTCCCGTGGGCGGGTGCATCATCCCCCTATTCCAAGGTATTTCTCAAGTCTTTGACTTGTGTTTACCTTGGTGGCGATCACGTTCTTTCTTGGTATTGGGCATTAGCTTCCTCTCTCATATCTCTTATTTACTCTTGCTTGCTCCACCTCTACGGTGTGTTTTTCTTTATTCTTTATTCCACGTCCCGGTGTGTGTTTTTCTTTATTTGTTTAGCTTAGTTTTGATGATTGAGATAGCATGCCCATGCTAGAGCTTATGCTGGTTGCCTAGGTTCATGGCTCACATGTTCATAGGTTGATTGACTTTATCACTTGGCTCATATTTCTATTTAGTCGGCATCATAAGCCCATCTTGCAAAAGAAGGGACACATTGAAACCAACAACACACAGATACGTTCTCTCACCTCTCCCTCTCTCTTTTTCTCATTTTTTTTCTTTCATCCCTCTCTCCCTAATCTTTCTTCTTTCTCACTCATCTCTCTTCCTACACTCTCTGTCTTATAAATTAACGGAGAAAAATAATACGGAGTTAGATTAAGATAAATATTTGACAGAAGCCTAGACGGAGAATTTGGGAGCTTAATTGGAACGTTTCACCCTCCTTTACGTAGAAAACCCTCCTTACGGGTAAGTTGCGAGTTGTTTAAATTTTAGTATCTGGGGAAGATATAATGAGATAAAAATTATTTGTAGGGTAAGAAAATTATCTTTTCCTATGTAAGGATTATTACGGGAGCTCGGGCGATATATTAAATTTAATTTGGAGAGTCCACCCTAAAGATAGGCACAAGATAAACCGATTGCATGTTATTTGATATTTATATTTATTTGATTTTATTCATACTTAAATCAGTGATTTATTTATCATATTTGACCCTATGATCTATGTTTAGAATCGGTTATTTATTTAGTTATCATTCTATTAAATATTATTTTAATAATTCGAAGTGTAATTTTATATAATAATAATTTATTTAGTTAATAGATTTAACCTACTATCTCATGATTAAAAATTTGATTTATGATATTAAAGTACGACTCTCTGATAATAAGGTATTTTAGCAATTTTAATGGCAAGTGTTATGTATTGAGATGACTATGTAATAAGAATAAATAATAAATAAATATTAAGCATATGGACTATGTCACTTTAAGGAGGTGTGGGGTGATAAACCGTAGTTAGCTTCCGCTACGGAATTAGGCCCATCTCCGAGGACAAACGGACTTCTGAAAAATCTGAAACTCAGAATAAGAAAATTATCTGGAGAATGGTGGAGTATTAACTCCCGATCCTGCGTAGTTGATCAAGATCGATATGCTCCAGCGTCTAGACCATTTGTCTTTAAGTTGACGTATGGATGCCTAGGTATGTGTTTGCTACTACTTATAGTGACGGGATGTCTGTCCAATATGTGCGTATCCAATATGTGATAAATAACTAATGCATTATGTGACTCTGTAAACAGGCATGGCCTAATATGATGTTTAGATTTGATATATGACTCTGATATGATCTGAAAATAAATTTATGTGTATAAGCTCTGAATTAGCGAAGATATGTACCATGTCATTTATAAGTCAGATGAGATTTATTATATTCATTTTATAATGAAAATGAAAATCGTTCTATTCTATTATATTTCCTTCGCATTCATAGTATATATATATACAATCCAATGAAATTGTGATTAGCTATACATATATCTGGATTTTGCACAGGTTATTATATGATAAGCATGTGATTGGTTTTAATGCCTACTGAGTCTTTAGACTAATTTCTGTTGCCTAACCATTTCAGGAAATTGACAAGCGTGCACTCTGACTCTGACGGACAGTAGGTCGGAGGGTGATCCCGGGTGTAATTTGGATTTCCGCTGCGTAGAATAAGTAGGTTTAGTTTTCTTTTATATAATGAATATAAATATGACGTTTGGGTAAGAATATGTAAGAAACAATATACGATGTAAATTACGTGTGTTTATCTTATGGAAATGGTATGGTTGTGCTATTAGAATATATGATGGTTTGACCTTTAACGTCTTGCAAATATCTCGGCCCACAACAGTCAGTCCGTCTATCCGCTGTGATGTCTCCGGACCGGATTATTACGGGATCGCAGGAAGGGGGCGCCACATCCCAGATCCGACCAGCTTCCTTCCAACCGGCAGCCCCAGTAGGCCGCCTGGCGGCCCCAAGCGCGGGCGAACCGACAACCTAAGATCTCATCTGGCAGCCCCAAAGGCGATACTACTCCTGTGGTTCTAGAGATCATCAATACAATAGAAGGTGGGCCTCTATTAGATGTTTCAGCTGTCCGATTGACGTATGAGCACCTGGCGTAAATGCATCAACAATCTTCCATGATTCTCTATCTGCTGATTCGTACCTCGGATGTTCTCTATATGCCATCTACATTTCCACATTCTGGATGATCCAGCCGGTCTTGGAGGGTACAAGTAACCAATTGATCTGCCTCAGTAACTTGCAGAGAAAGGCTCGCTGGGCTTTCTCTTGGACTCCTCGTGAAACTGCAAGTAGAAATGCTCCAAGATAAGTCCATCATAAGAGAAGGAGCTCAGTATTGGCTCCATCTGAAAGAGTATCTTGGGAAGCAATGCCTAGCATCCAGGAAGAACCAATTTCCAATCTTTCTGCTGATGGACGACAATGACCTCCATTTGTGTCTGTCACAAAAGTGTGGGTCTTGAATGGAGATCAAAATAGAGATGATGCAGCTCACTCATCTTACAAGTATGAAGGCCCTCCTGACATAATCCTTGTCCTGGAACTGCTTTCCTTGTGCTCTGATGAGCTGATATCTGCCAAAGGTGCTCTTGAGTTGTCTGTTTCTCAGATAGAGAATGTCCTGAAATCCCAACAGTTGCCTTTGCATTCCTCTGTGGATACAGTGGGAGCTTCTTCAGAGTCCCCTTAGATCTGGAAACGTTGCATCTGTTGATGATTGTCGATGCAGAGTCTTCTGTTTGCCCATTCGACAGTGGTAGAATGATCTGGCAGGGCTTATGCTGCTTCAGCCGGCAGCGACCTCCAAGCCATCCGGCAGCAGGCTTCATCCGGTAGGGCCACCCCCATCCGATGTTGGGCACATGGCCCTTTATAATATTTTAGCCCATGGCACCTTTGGTCGACCGACCTAGCAGAAACGGTCGACCGAAACTAGTCAACCGTCGAACCATTTCCAGCCGACTGATTCTTCCAGGAAGCAAAATGTCTCGACCTGAGAATTTCCAGTCGACCACCCAGTTGACACCCGTTTTAGCCCACAAGTTGCGTCATTTCTCTTATTCATCATTTTTCATGTCCCGAATTACCTATTATTTTGGAGCCTTCCTTGGATGGATTTTGAGCCTAATTTTATTGATCCATTTCCTTTGAGCCCTAGAGATCATGATTTCCTAGAGCCCTGGAGCTTATCTTATAACTTCTGGCTTCTAAGTCGACTTTCGGCCCATTTAGGCCGGCTTCTCTCAAGTAAGCGTATCTCTCTCACTGCGCAGTCCTGAAAGTGGTTCTTTTTCACCCTCTTCTAATCCTCTATTCAAAAAGTTCTTTTCACCAAAGTTGTTCATCTTTCAAAGATCTACAACTTCGTCTTCTACGCCATTGGTCAGTTCTGCCCCGATTGTGAGATATTCACATTTTTATGGCATGCTGTGCTGTTCACCTACATCCCAGAATTTTCTCTCTCTGTGCTAGGCCCATTTTCTCCCTCTTGCACTCATTTTCTCATCTTACTTTCTTCATAAAAGTTGTTCCTCTCTCCGTTATCTACAATTGCTTCTTCTACAACTTTCACTAGTTCTGTACCATTTGAGAGATACGCTTCAATTTCCAAAGTCGCACGTAGTCTATCCAAAATCTTCCTCCATCGGTGTGAAGGTCTAGTGTAGGTGCGTCACAGCACATGTAGCGGTCTATCGTAAGACCGTCAGAGCACATTTGACGGTCTAGTATAGGTGCGTCACACCCAAACTTGCCCAAAATCATCCCGTTTGACTCTCAGAGCGTGGCCGTCCTACCCTAGACCGTCAGAGCACATGTGTCGGTCCTACGATAGACCATTACACATAACTGAGAGTCCAATTCGTGCTGGACTCTGCTCCGTTTCTCTGCGCCATGGCCCTCTTGCAGAGCCCATAACTTCTTCAATTCTTATCCAAATGGATCCCCGTTTTTTCCTACTTCTAGCTCTTTGTATTATCTTGAGTTTGATCTATAGAGCTCCAATTTTCATTGGCTATATCTCTCGGGATCTGGGTCATAAGATTGGGATTTAAGCATCCTAGTTCAACTCAAACTCTATAGATTAAGCTCTAGGGCTCCCTTCCAAGAGCCATATCTTCTAGAATACTCCTCCGAATTGATCCCCATTTGTTCCTATCTCTTGTCCTTAGTATTATCTCGAGTTTGATCCAAAGAACTCGATTTATCTTGGACTCTATCTCCCGGAATCGTGAGAGGAAAATCAGGATTTCTTGTAAAACTCTATAAAAACTGACCAGTTCGCCGTCGCGACAGGGGGGCTCTTTCTTTGTTCGGGACGAAGTCATGATGCACCGTCGACTCAACCCTTCGACACTGACTTGAAGAGGAAAGTATTGGCTTTCTATTGCATCCTTCTGGGCTTAATTTGGTTGTCTATACTCTTAGTTCTAGTCTCCTTAAAATCATAAATCATCACAGTTTTCTGCACTTTTCTTCTACACATGCGTTTTTCCCCATTTTGCATCATCGTTTTCTCTCTATTCTTTCAATCAAATCTCGTGATTTCAAATCCTATGCATGCACAACACACACACCTATTATTTCCACCCCTCCACAGGGGTTAAAAACTTCCCCCCAATGCATTCTCCCCCTTTTAATCATGCTATTTTATCACTTTGGGATTGATGCTACACTTCATGTTCTAATGGGTTTCTACCTTTGTGTTTCATCTTTATTTTGCAGGAGAGCATGAATACAACGTGAGGCCCTCTTCATCTAGCCGGCTGGAAGGAGAGGAGGTCGATCCCACACCGTTCCCCGCACCCCTTTGTCAAGCGCGATCAAGTTTTCATCCTTTTCCAAGGTACACAGCGCCGTTGCACTCCTTTCTTCATCCTTGCGGCGTTGTTAACTCTTGGTGGCGATCACGGTCAGTTCTTCTATCTCTCATCGCCCTTTATTCATAATCTTCCATGCCTTTTCATGCTATTATGTTATTAGCATAGTTAGGGGCGGGGTGAAGGAAAGAGAGATAAAATTATCAACAACCTTATTTTTTGGCGATCACGGTGGGACCCCAATGCCCATCACGCTTGTTTTCATGCTCTTTTGTAGGTTGGGTGGGTGCATGTTGATGTTTAGGTAGTATTTCCTCCATTCTCCCACTATTTTTGGGGTTTTACGGGCTCTTGTTGTGTGACGGTCTTGTGGTAGACCGTCATGGTAATGTAACGGTCATTTGGTAGACCGTTACAGATTCTGGCTGTCCTGCGCGCGTGCTCACAGGGCCATTTTCGTCGAGGCATAACTTTTGCTCCCAGAGTCCGATTGAGCTGATTTTTATTTCGTTAGATGGCCCTTTGTATTGTCTTTCCATCAATATATCATTTGCATAACTTGGTTAACATTTGCATATTTTAATATTGTCCAATTTTTTGAGTTTTCTGCATAAGTTCTGCAGGCAGGCTCAGGGACAGGTTCACATGTACGTCTTTGCTCAGTGATTTGACTGCCTTCCTGACATCGGATTGCACTGATTTTTATTCCATTTGATAGTCCTTTGTATTGTCTTTCCATCCATAGCTTATTTGCAACATTTGGGTCACATTTGCTTAGTTAAAAGTTGTCATCATTTTAGCATTTTGTCCATAAAATCTGCATGTGGTCTGCGCACAGGTTCACGGGGGTAACTTTGCTCAATGATTTGATTAACCTCACGGGGTCGGATTGCTCTGTTCTTGGGCTCGTTGTGTAGACATTTGTATTGTCTTTCCATCCATATACTACTTGAATCATTTGGGTCATGTTTGCTTAGTTAAAATTATCATCATTTTAGCATTTTGTCCATAAAATCTGCATGTGGTCTGCGCACAGGTTCACGGGAGCAACTTTGCTCAGTGATTTGATTGACCTCCTGAGGTCCGATTACTCTGTTCTTGGGCTCGTTGTGTAGACCTTTGTGTTATCTTTCCATCCATATACTATTTATCTTATTTGGATCATGTTTGCATAGTTTAATTTTATCTTGATTTTCTAGTTTTAAGCTAGAATTTGCATGCACTCCGGTGCACATAGGGTCATACATTGCATATCATAGTTGCATTTCCTACCTTGGTAAGTGATCCTCTCGCCTCCATATTCCTTGGGGTCGACTAGGTGATCTTATCCGGTACCTCCATAAGTCCCCGCGAGCCGTGGATTCCCACACGGACGCCGGGCCGGTTGTACCTTTTCCACCCCTTAGGCTTGCATTTGCATACGTGTGAGGGAGTTAACCTTAGCCTTATTCCCATAGGATTCCTATCTTGAGGGAATTATTATTAATTCAAATCATTAAAAGGTCTATTAAAATCCCTAAAATATTTCCTATCATATCAACTTGTGTGACTTGGGTGAAAACTCTCACATTGTTTGTGTTGTTTGGGCTTGTCCAAGCCCATTAGTGGTTTTTGTGTTGCATTATTTCATCATCCACATGTTTTGTGTTGTTAGGCCCATTTAGCTTAGCCCATTTTGTGTGTCCATTCTCTAGTCCATTGTCCCGTGGTCCGTTGTCCATTCGTCTTTGCATTAGTGGGTCAGTCCCCTCTTGTCCTCGAGCCCATTAAGCCATTGCTTCCCCACTTGTATTCTCCTTGATATCCTTGTATTAAGTCTCCATTTTCTCTCATGGAGCATCATTCCAACCCCTTGTATCATCCTTTTCCCCAATTTTCTTCCTATTCCCGCGTGGAATCCTCTTCCCATGCGGGCCCATCTTCTCGTGGTCCCTCTGACCCATCTGAGGAACAGGCAAATATCATGGCCCATCTATCATGCCTAGTTCGCCAAATGGACCCGGCCCAGGCCCAATGTCTTATTGCATCTCATCTTCATGGGCCTCCTTCTCTTAATGGGCCTTCTTCTCTCATTAATGAGCCTCATCATGTTAATGGGCCCCATTCTCCTAATGGGCCTTATTTTTCTAATGGGCCTCCTCCTTCTCCTTCATATGCTACTTGCCCAATTGCTAATGGGCCTTATTCTCTTAATGGGCCTCATTCTTATGCCCATGTTGCTGCTGGCCCATTCAACCCATGTTCCAACGTCTCTTCCAGGCCCACACATCCTTCCACTCCCGAAATGGACTTTTCTTCTCCTTCTCAGCCTGGATCCTCTTATCCGGCCCAATATCATGCTCCTGGTCCTAATTCACATCCTCTTGCTCAAGTTGGCCCATATCCTTTTCGATCTCTCCCTACCCAGGAGATGATTGCTCAAACCCAACTCCAGCTTGATGAGCTTCAACGTCGGATTGATCCTAAGTCCTCCTTAAGTATTCCATTCGCATTTCAAGGTCTTCGGCTTCCGCCATCTTCACAAATTCCCGCATATCACCGTTATGGTGGAGTTGGTGACCCGTATGTGCACTTAAAGGAGTTTCTTTATGAGTTGGCCCAGTTTCGGCATGACCAATGCTTGATGGCTTACTTGTTCGGTCTATCATTGGAAGGCCCGGCTCGGGATTGGTTCTTTTCATTACCGCAAGATCAAGTGGTGAATTTTCAAGCCGTTCAAGAAAAATTTCTTCAACAGTTTCAAGACCAGGTTGGGCCCAAGTATTCTATCGCGGATCTGGCCCATGAGAAGATGAAGCCCGACGAGGAATTCTCTACTTTTACCGACCGCTGGCGTCGCCTTGCCGTGCAAGTCCCGTGACACATTCCGGAGGGAGAGCAAATCAAGATGCTAATTTCTAATGCAACGCCCGAATATCGGTTCATCTTAGCCCTCAACGACATTACCTCCTGGCAACAATTATACAGCCGAGCCCGCTTCATTCGCCAACAAATCCAAGATTCTCTTGACCCCGAGTCTCCACCATCCACCTCCACCTCCACATATCAACCTTCAACCTCCACGTGCCAACCCTATGCTCCCATGAGTCAGCCCGCCATGAGTCAGCCTTCCGCCGCATATCCCTCTACGAGCCAACCTCCCGCCTCTACATACCCATACGCCTCCGCATATCAATGTTCCATGAGTCAGCCTTCCACGTCCACATACCCGTCTCCATCTCCACTTCCGGTCAAGGGAACACCACATCCCGAGCAAGTAGATGCTGTCTACATACCCCCTCATCCCGTTCCACATATGCCATCACCAAAGCCCTCCACCACTAACCACGCACTCTTGCCTACGCAACCTCCACTTCTGTCTCCACAACCTTCTCCACCATTACATATCCCTCGGCATCCCCCTAGCCCGAAGCAGGATCCTCGTCTTCCGTTGCTGGAGTCTTTTACAGATTATTTTAGGGCTTTGATGACCACTCACGCGTTGTCGCTCTCTCCGGTTGCGCCTTGCCGACCCGCGGTCGGGAATATGCTCCAGTTCTGTTATTTCCACCGCCAGCAGGGGCATTTGGTTGAGGATTGCCCTGAGTTCCGGGATTATGTTTGTTGGGTCCCGTAGTGCAAGAATACGGATCTAGAGGGGGGGTGAATAGATCATACTAGTAAAAACTATGTCCAATTAAAAATACAAACTAGCACACAGCGGAATTAACAAGATTGATAAGATTGATCAATTTAATATAAACAGATTTAAATCTAATTCACTCAATCTCACCAAGCTCACACGATTGTACAAACAGATAAGATCATGAATCACACAATCACAAAGATCAAACGACAAGACACGGGGATTTTTAAGGTGGTTCGGGACAACGACGGGCTCCCTACGTCCACCCCTCACCAAACCGGTGAGGCTTCACTACACGCTACAAAATGTAGCAACACGGGGACGAACCCCAACACCACACATGCTGCTTCCGCAGCAATCCCCACATGAGGCCTTGCCTCAAACTGCTGCCACAGCAGCACGCACACACACACACACACACACACACACATAGCTGGGGAACACACCCCGCACTAAATACCTCACACAGAGACACAACTCCGTCCACACACACGTAGGGCAATGCCTACACAACCACACGGGAGAAAACTCCCAACCACACACACGGATATACTCCACACAAATCGACACACATATGACCACACACACACTCGGAGACCCCTTTCTCCGAACACCCACACAAAGTATTCTCACAAATGTATATGAATCAAAGACAAATATATGCTTTGACCTCCCAAAACAAATACTATAGATGAAAACTAGAAGTATGCATCAAGTGTAAGGTTCCCCCTTCTTCAACAAAATCTGTTTCTCCTTGGCTCTTTGACGGATGATCATAATCGAGACATCATCTTCTTCTTCTCCTCGAGCCGATCCTCTTTTCCTTCTTCCATTAGCTCCAGATCCTCACGGTGGTAGATCATATCCTCCTTGCAAGAGCTTCACTTCATTTTTCCCATTTTCTTCACCTATACGAAAGAACACATGAGCATTAGGATTGTTGTATCATAAAAATCGCAGCTCATATATATATGCAAGAGAGAGTGAACAAAGAACATGTAAAACAAGTTCAAGGAGATGATGTTTATAGCAAATATCTAAAAGAGAACTAAGAGCAACTGGAGAACTAAAAGCAAACGTATTTTTCAGTGGATAGAGCTCCCCCTTTGTATTTCATCGAATAGGCTTAAGCTTTTCTGCAGGATGAAGAATGTTCTTAAAGGAAGATGAATGATTCTTTGCAAAAATGAAGTTGTAACTTGATTTCCCACGTAGCTTCGAGTAGAGGTTCGATTGGAGACTTGAAACCACCTTCTTCCTTTCACATACAAGCTCAGAACAATGTGGAAGAAGCCCTTGGAGCAGCTGCTACGTCCCTGCACTCACAAGAGTTAGAACAAGAGAAGAATACTTCAAATCTCACCTCTTCAATTAGGTTTTCAACCCAAGGAGATGGTTTTATGCTTTTAGAATGGTCAAGGGACAGCTTAGAGACCAGATCCATGAATTAGGGAGAGATATAGGGCAGTTGGAATGGACTGGTTGGACTTTCGAAGCAAGGACATGAAAGTCGTCTTTCACGGTGCCGCACAGGTGTCGACACTTGGTGTTGACACCTGGTGCCCAGGTGTTAACAGAAAGCCAGAAACGGAGTGCTGGACACTGGGTGTCGACACCTGGTGTCGACACCTGGTGTTCTGGCCTGCTGCCAGAACCTGTGAAGGATTTCTGGATGCAGATGTCGACTCCTGGTGTCGACACCTGGTGTCAACACCTGGTGTCGACACTTGCACTTACAGAAAGCCCAAAGACCCATTTAGCTAGAAATGAAAGCTCCAACCTCACCGTGAGTTTTGGGATGATGAAAGAAGGTTGTGAGGAGTTCTTCCAGCCTGCAAAACATAAAGAGAAAATTAGTTTTGCTTCAATGTTAATCTCACAAACTAACCCATTTCATTTCACCGTCTTTAATGAAATTTTGGTGACTTGGGAAAGTGTTTTCCCTTTGCCATTCCAAGAGTGAAGGAGGAACGAGATATCCATTTAAATCCACATAGCAACACGTACCTCATTATTTTACCTGAGTTCACATTGTCCTTAATTGCTTGTTCTTTTGTTGAATCGTTCATGTAAGAATCATGGAGTTCCAATGTTTAATCACCATTGTATGATAAACAAATTTGGAGTTCAAAGTGTACAGAACTAATCCACTCAAAAACATGATTGCGACACATTGCATTCATCAAGAAAAAAACTCATCAAACCGCACATCATTACCTTGGGGGCAAACAATTGTATTTGCATCTCAATCAATCACTCAGCATTACCGAAGTACGCATAAATAACATGATGCTCAATATGACATTTATCCAAGCATGCTTTCCATAAAATCTTTCTCATTGAATACAAAGCAATCTCACATGAAGATATGAAGCCAAGCAACAAAGTCATTTTGTAATCATCAAAATCACATACACAACAATGTTTATGATCTGGAAGCTAAGAAAAGGATTGATTGGGCCGCTATTCACAAAGTCATTTTACATCTTCGTAACCAACAGCAGCAGCAAGAAGTGTCGTCCAGGCAGCCGTCTCCGTTAGTTCAAGGCCAGGGGCACCCCTATGATTCCTCATCTAATGCTGCACTCGCTCCGTCACCTACTCCGTTACCTTCGCCATCTCCTACCTCGGCTCCATCGCCGCCACAAACCCAAGCCTCTGCTCATGCTAGTGCCTCCCCTTCTTCTCCCGCCGCCACTACCACTACTTCTATCCCTAACACCGCTCGACGCGTTGTGTCGACACATCGACAGTGGACACCACAACCTCCCTCTTCACCCTCTCCACCTCCATGTCCACTACCCACATCGCCTTCATCACTATCCTCACCATCTCCATTGCCATCACCATCATCTCCGTCTCCACCACCAGTGCTTCCATCACCACCTCCATCTCCACCCTCGCCTCCATCTCCGCCATCACCTTTGCTCGAGCCTGAGCAAGCCACACCTTTGCCTTTACCTTTACCCTCAGCCACGCCTTCACCTTCGCCTTTGTCGCCACCCGAGCCTATCATCGCCACATCACCTGCGCCTTCACTTTCCATCACCACTCCCGTTGGAGCCTTCATGCCTTCCAAACCTTCACATGTGCCACCCAAACATATTCCCTTTACTTCTCCAACCACTTCCACCCCACGGAGGTGTGCTTCCTTTGGTGCCCCTTGGGTCTAATCCCTAGGGAGACAATAAGCCAAGTCAAGATAATTCAGTGCCGGCCGTGCATTTCAAGATTCTAGATTTTATCTGTCGGATGCCGATCTGCGTCCTCGTCCCTGGTTATTTTGGGGATGATGCGCCTCTACTTTCAAAGATGATAGTTGCTAAGAAGAGTTCCCTTGAGTTGATGCCAGTTTCTTCCCGAGCGAGGCCGGTGGCAATCTCCTTGCTTGCCGGAGAGTTCACCGTTGACGCTATTATTTCTCCTCACTCTATTGCCATTCAGATGACAGGCCAAGAAGGGTTCTCTACCCGTGTTGTGCTAACTCATTCGGCCGCTAAGCAGATTATGCACTCTATGTTCAAAGGGCAATTGGCCGTATCTTCTATATTCTCTAAGGACATTCTGCACATTCTATGCAATCTCCCTTGGTTCATTAGCAAGCCGGCCATGTCAACGCCGCGCATTACTCTCCCTCAGTTTCATCTTGCTCTTCTAGTAAGGGAGTTATGCTTCGTGCCCAGTTGCCGAGTGGAGATGCAGAATCTCATGTTGCTAGTGCCAAGTGACAAAGCTCCGTGATTTTTTGATATTCATTCGTTTGAGGAGTTGTCCGTTCAAGAATGTCCGCATATTGCTAGCACCGGGTGTCTAGGGGCAACCGCCCCGATGAAGTTGCATGTTCATAGCTGGGCCAAGCCATCTGCCAGGTGAGCTCGTTATTTGAGAAGGTATTACAGATTAAGAATCCTGAAGGTCCAAGCCCGCACCAGGTGGGTCCATTTTCAAGAGATTTCTGCCAAGAAGAGGCGGCGACGCAAATTCAATGGCCGTCGGTTGTGCATTCAGGGGTCCACTTCTTTATATTCTCTTTTCTTTTCATTGTTTCTTCTGCTCAGCTCCCACCCTTGGGTGGTGTATCTTCCCTCTTCAGATCCAGCTTCTATGAGCTTCTCCTCTCTTCTGGGGTCTGCAAGCCCCTATTCTTCCTCTTCTCTTCTTCATCCGGAGTCTCCAGATTATCCATCCTCTCACGATTCTAGGCCTCGCCCTAGGCCTATGTCATCCTTCCATCCCGATCTCGGGACATCACCTAATTCTTCCTCCCCGGGACTTCTGGGTGTTGCTTCTGATCCTTTTTTGGCCCTGCCGGATGACTACTACTCTCCCTCTCCGCCCATGTCGGATGATCATTCTCCTTCTTCCTCATCTTCACAGCAATCCTCTCGCTGTCTTTCTAATCTCTCCTCTTCACCATTTCGGGGTCTTCGCCCTTTCTCTTGCTGATTTCGAGGCTTTAGCCCACCTTGATCTCAGCTAATCTGGTTTCTTCTGTATTTGCTTCCTTGTTATCAGGGCCTCGACACCTTAACGAGAGAGTTCTAGCCCTCGTCTCTCTTCCTTTTTATCCTTCTTCGTCCAGTTTGATGTCTGCCGCTCCTCTGTGTAGGGGAATCTTTGATCCTTTGCTATCCTCTCCCTTTCGTCCTGTCAAGCAAGGAATACAAAGCTCGTGCTGAACGAAGCTCGATGATCAAGATCGCGTCAGGATGCTACTTCCACACTATGGATTTGCAAGGTATCGTTATTTTGTGCAAGAAAATATTATCATCGCTATTATCTCTCTTACTCCTACACACGCTTATAATGTTGGTTCCTTACATGGTTTGAGTGACTTTTAGAGTTTGCTTAAAAGTGTCAAAATGAGTTCGCTTCTGCAGCATTCTTAGGCTGGTGATAACTCCGCGCTGGGAGTCTAGTTCATTCCCCGATCGTTGAGGGTGACCTTTAGGCATGGATTTTTCACACACTTCACGGTGAGCCATAGCCGATCCCTCTGAGTAACACCGCTGCTACTTTGGCCATACTTTGGGTATGCTTAAAGGTCTTTTCTTTGGCCATACTCTGCTCGGCCAAGTGCAGGGGTAAGAGATTGATGGATGAGATGACCAACCTAGACGCTCCCCAATACGAGAGAGGTCTCAAATAGGGGCAGTCTTGACCCTCGAATATGAGCGTTCATGTAAAATCTAGCCAGTAAGGGCTGTCGAAAAGTAAATCAATAAGAATGAATATGTAAAATTATAGAAATTAAAGGCATGGCAAGAGTGACAGTACAGTTCCCCGCGGAACGTCATGAGCCCGGTCGCATGCGTGCCTAGTAAATATGGGTCTCGAAATCAAAGACGCAAAGCCCCAGCGCAACATACCTATCTCTTTGAGGGGTAGTGCCCTGGAAGGAATTCGAATCCTGATATCTCCCATCCTGCATAAAGCTTGTCCCCAATTTTCTTCTATTCCTCCCTCTTAGGCTGGGTTGTATCCCGGGTATGGCCTTAGTAGGGGCACCGTTCTTTAGAGGTAGTTGGTTGTGGTAAGCCACCCTTACGTGCACGCCCTGATTAAGGGAAGTCTTTAATGAGAGGGGAGGGACATTGATCCTTGGCCAGTAGTTCGAGCCCGTCTTTGGGTGCTGCAGATTGCTTTGTCAAAATCTAAAAAAAATGAAATATTGTTCAAAATCTAAAAAATGAAATATTGTTCAAAATCCAAAAAAATGAAATATTGTGCAAAATCCAAAAAAATGAGATATTGTTCAAAATCCAAAAAAATGAAATATTGTTCAAAATCCAAAAAAATGAGATATTGTTCAAAATCCAAAAAAATGAAATATTGTTCAAAATCTAAAAAAATGAGATATTGTCAAAAAATCCAAAAAATGAAATATTGTTCAAAAAAAGAAAAAAAATCAAATATCGTTCAAAATCCAAAAAAATCAGAAAAATTAAAAAATCTAAAAATATTTATCTTTTATTTTTATCTTGAGGACAGATACGTAATCTGTTTGCTAAGTGTGCAGGCTGCAGGTTGCAGGTTGCAGGTTCAAGCTTTCCTTCCTCTATCTTTCGCTCTGCCTCCTGCTCATGTTCTTCGATCTGTTCTCATCTTTTCAATCCTATCTCTAGATCTGTTCTGAAGCTCATGGCCTTCTCAGCTTTCGCCTATCTACCTAATCATGTCTCCATGAGAGGGAATTGCCTCATGATTTTGAACCTGGCGGTTACGCTTCATCTGATCTTGGGATTTGATTGAAGAATGTGTTTGTTGTCCTTATCATGTCTATGGTCCTCCATGTCTTTTGTCCCGATGTGTCCTTGTCATATGTGTCTATGTCCTCTCGTGTTGGTCGTATCTTTTGTCCCGCCGTGTCATTCATCACACGTGTCTTTGTCCCGCCGTGTCATTCATCGCACGTGTTATCTTTCCATAGTATTGTCATCCCACGTGTCTTTGTCCCACCATGTCCTTATACCACCACGTGTGCTGTCCCACCATGTGCATGTTGTCTTGTCCCACTGTGCCTTTAGTCGCATGCATGCTTGCCATTTATGTTTCATCCATCTTCGTTATGTTATGTTGTGCCATGTTTCATTCATATTTCTCTTATTATGTTATGTTCATGTCGTGCTCGTTCATATTCATTTATGTTCACATCATGTCATGTGGTTGTGTCTTATGATGAAAATCCATAAAAATCTGAAAACAGAAAATTCAAAAAAAAAGTGATGTTTCGCTTGGCAGGTAAGTCAGGTATGGTTCTCTATCCCTTCTCATTGTTGCATTACTATATGATATATACGTTATTATAGCCTCTCAAAGACCTGCTGGTTACCCGTGTGTTCTGGGATCTGATGTTCCCCTTTAACAAAAATGTTGATGATCTAGGAGCATACGGTTAATCGTTGGATAAGCCGCTCAGTTGAGTCGGGTGGGGGACGATGGACTCTGTCTCGCACGCCGTGGTTGCAAGAAGACTCTTGACCCCGTCCTGACTCGGTCTAGCAATATTATCCTTGAGTACTTTTTATTTTATGCTTTCTTTGCATTCGTTTTGATGATTTCTTTATTTTAACACAGCATGCATCATGTCATTTTTTGAGCACTTACGTCTCGTGATCCGTTCAAGATTTCTCCTCAACAATGGTTAGTTGCGCTTCATGTCTCTTGGATAAGAGATCTTCATTCCACTCTGAATTTGAACGATTTCTCTGATCTTTTCGCTCGATGTGGTTGGCCAGCGTGATTCATGTCTAGATTTTATCTCAATTATATTTCTCCTACTTTTTACGTTGTGCTCTCTTTCTGACCCCCTCATTGTCTGTGGATTGTGTCCCCAATGAGGCTGGTCGTGTTTCCTTTTCCCTTAATTTAGCTCTCCAGACATGTCTCATTCTTGTCAACCATTCCGGGTGGTTAGTTTGGTATTTTCGAGAGAATTCATGTCGCTTGTTAGTTGTGATGGGTGTCTTTTTGCCTTGATGCCCGCTTATCAGTTCTCTCCGCTTCATCTCCATTTCACGTCGCTTTCACTTTCGCTCCATCTCCTTTCCATTTCACCTCCGCGTCACTTTCGCTCATTCCCTTACAAAGCGGACATCAAGGAGGGACATCTGTTGACACCCGTTTTAGCCCACAAGTTACGTCATTTCTCTTATTCATCATTTTCATGTCCCGAATTATCCATTATTTTGGAGCCTTCCTTGGATGGATTTTGAGCCCATTTTTATTGTTCCATTCCCTTTGAGCCCCAGAGATCATGATTTTCTAGAGCCCTGGAGCTTATCTTATAACTTCTGGCTTCTAAGTCGACTTTCGGCCCATTTAGGCCGGCTTCCCTCAAGTAAGCGTATCTCTCTCAATGCGTAGTCCTGAAAGTGGTTCTTTTTCACCCTCTTCCAATCCTCTATTCAAAACGTTGTCTTCACCAAAGTTGTTCATCTTTCAAAGATCTACAACTTCATCTTCTACGCCATTGGCCAGTTCTGCCCCGATTGTGAGATATTCACATTTTTCTGGCATGCTATGCTGTTCACCTACATCTCAGAATTTTCTCTCGCTGTGCTAGCCCCATCTTCTCCCTCTTCCACTCATTTTCTCATCTTACTTTCTTTATAAAAATTGTTCCTCTCTCAGTTATATACAATTATTTCTTCTATTACTTTTGCTAGTTCTGCACCGTTTGAGAGATACGCTTCAATTTCCAAAGTCGCGTGCAGTCTACCTAAAATCTTCCTCCATCGGTGTGAAGGTCTAGTGTAGGTGCGTCACAGTACATGTAGCGGTCTATCGTAAGACCGTCAGAGCACATTTGACGGTCTAGTATAGGTGCGTCACACCCAAACTTGCCCAAAATCACCCTGTTTGACTCTCAGAGCGTGGCGGTCCTACCCTAGACCATCAGAGCACATGTGGCGGTCCTACGATAGACCATTACACATAACTGAGAGTCCAATTCGTGCTGGACTCTGTTCCGTTTTTGTGCGCCGTGGCCCTCTTGCAGAGCCCATAACTTCTTCAATTCTTATCCAAATTGATCTCCGTTTTTTCCTACTTCTAGCCCTTTGTATTATCTTGAGTTTGATCTATAGAGCTACAATTTTCATTGGCTATATCTTCCAGGATCTGGGTCGCAAGATTAGGATTTAAGCATCCTGATTCAACTCAAACTCTGCAGATTAAGCTCTAGGGCTCCCTTCCAAGAGCCATATCTTCTAGAATACTCCTCCGAATTGATCCCCGTTTGTTCCTATCTCTTGTCCTTAGTATTATCTCGAGTTTGATCTAAAGAACTCGATTTATCTTGGACTCTATCTCCAGGAATCGTGCGAGTAAAATCAGGATTTCTTGTAAAACTCTATAAAAACTGACCAGTTCGTAGTCGCGACAGGGGGGCTCTTTCTTTGTTCGGGGCGAAGTCATGCTGCACCGTCGACTCAACCATTTGACACTGGCTTGAAGAGGGAAGTATTGGCTTTCTATTGCATCCTTCTGGGCTTAATTTGATTGTCTATACTCTTAGTTCTAGTCTCCTCAAAATCATAAATCATCACAGTTTTTTGCACTTTCTGCTACACATGCATTTTCCCCGTTTTGCATCATTGTTTTCTCTCTATTCTTTCAATCAAATCTCGTGATTTCAAATCCTATGCATGCACAACACACACACCTATTATTTTCACCCTTCCACAGGGGTTAAAAACCCTCCCCCGGTGCATTCTCCCCCTTTTAATCATGCTATTTTATCACTTTGGGATTGATGCTACACTTCATATTCTAATGGGTTTTTGCCTTTGTGTTTCATCTTTGTTTTGCAGGAGAGCATGAATACAACGTGAGGCCCTCTTCATCTAGCCGGCTGGAAGGAGAGGAGGTCGATCCCACACCATTCCCCACACCTCTTTGTCAAGCGCGATCAAGTCTTTATCCTTTTTCAAGGTACACGGCACCGTTGCACCCCTTTCTTCATCCTTGCAGCGTTGTTAACTCTTGGTGGCGATTGCGGTCAGTTCTTCTATCTCTCATCACCCTTTATTCATAATCTTCCATGCCTTTTCATGCTATTATGTTATTAGCATAGTTAGGGGCGGGGTGAAGGAAAGAGAGATAAAATTATCAACACTCTCCTGTGGGTCCGGTCGACCGGCAGCCCCGAGCCAGCCATCTTTGACTTCTTGTTCCATGTCCGAGAACAGATCTTTTACTTGGTTTATTTAATCCCAAAAGTCATGGGATTTGGCAGGTTTGGTGGATCTGGTCCCTGGGTTGTCCCTTGACTACCCTAGATGTATAAAACATCTTATTGGGGTCTTAAAACCCAAGAGACAAGGTGATTTCAAGGAGGCCATCAAGAGAGGAAGAGAGGGGTTACTGTAGCTCTGGGGAAGAATGTGCTGCTATAGGAGAAGGTGAAGAGAAGGGAAGATCTTCATCAGCTGAACATGTTTCTCACTACATGGAAGATCAGGTTTGCAGTAGGTTCTGCTGTGATCGAGTAAGAGAGTTCAGTTCTGTTTGAATCCCAGTTATTATCTTGTAATCCTAACTCAAGTCTTGGCAAGGGACTTTGAGTAATCTGTATTTTCATTACATTCATAGTGAAGTTTCTCCTCTGGCTTGCTCGTGATTTTTCCCTTTCGCATTGGAAGGGTTTTCCACGTAAATCCTGGTGTTTTATGTGGTTGTGTTCTGATTGATTTTTCCGCTGCGTTATTCGGTCAGTCTAGATTTGTTCGTACACATAAGTCAGTGTATTTAAACCCATCAACTGGTATCAGGGCTTGTTGTTAGATCAGTTTTTATTATTTGTATGAATATGGAGGCCGGTAACTCATCCCGCATAATTAGTTTAAACGGAAACAACGGGATGATATGGAAACCAAGAATGGAGGATCTCTTGTATTGCAAGGATCTGTGTGGTCCATTGAAAGGAGATAGTGGAAAGCCCGCAACAACGTCACCCGATGACTGTAAAATGTTAGATTAGAAAACTGTCGGGTTTATTCGATAATGGCTTGATGATAGTGTTTTTCATCATGTCTCCACTGAGAGTTCTGCACACTCTCTATGGAAAAAGTTGGAGGGTCTTTATGAAAGAAAAACATCTAGAAATAAGGCTTTCTTGATTAGAAAACTTGTCAATCTGAAGTTTAAAGAGGGCACTTCTATTGCTGAGCATTTGAATGAAATGCAGAGTATCACTAACCAGTTATCCTCTATGAAGATGTCTCTTGATGATGAGTTGCAGGCATTGTTACTTCTCAGTTCGTTGCCAGAAAGCTAGGAGACACTGGTGGTCTCTCTCAGCAATTCTACACCAAATGGAGTTGTCTCCATGAGTCAAGTAACAAGCAGTTTGTTGAATGAAGAGTTGAGAAGAAAAAATTCAAGAATTTCTCACAGTGATTCACAGGCACTTGTCTCAGAGAACAGGGGAAGGTCAAAGTCCCGAGGGAGAGAAAATTCACAGAAGAGCAGAAGTAAGTCAAGGCCATGAAAGGACGTTACTTGCTACAACTGTGGAGAAAAAGGGCATTTCAAGAATCAGTGCAGACAACCGAAGGAGAACAAGAAAAAGGAAAAAGAAGTAGAGAATGCAGAGTCAAAAGACAATGTCACAGCTACAGCGCAAGGTGATGATTATCTGATTTTATCTACTTCTGATGATATTTTTTCTTGCGTATGCCAGGATCTCGAGTGGGTGATTGATACAAGTGCTTCTTATCATGCCACACCATGGAGGGAGTTCTTTATCACCTACAAGGCTGGAAACTTTGGTGTTGTCAAGATGGGCGACCATGGGACAGCAGACATCATTGGCATGGGTGACATTCATATAAAGACCAATCTTGGTTGCAAGTTGGTACTTAGGGATGTGAGGCATGTGGTTGCTTTGAGGCTGAATTTAATTTTAGTTGGAAAGTTAGATGATGAAGACTATGATAGCAGATTTCACAAGGGAAAATAGAAGTTTAGCAAGGATTCTCTTGTTGTTGCTACTGGGAAGAAATGTCATACCTTATATAGGTTGTAGGTTCAAGCTTGTGGTGGTCAGTTGAATACTACTGAGAAAGATTCCAGTATGGAGTTGTGGCATAGGAGACTGGGACACATGAGCGAGAAGGGAGTGCAGGTTCTTTCCAAGAGAGAAGTCTTACCAGACTTCAGAGGTACACATCTGAACTCATGTATTGATTGTTTGGCTGGAAAATAACATAGAGTTTCCTTTACTAGTCCTACATTGTCTAGAAAGATGCATGCCTTGGATCGTGTCTATACAGATATATGTGGCCCTTTAAAAATAAAAACTCCTAGTGGATCAGTTAATGTTCCAGGTATCAATGGTGCACTTTACTATGTCACCTTTATAGATGATTTTTCAAGGAAAGTCCGGGTTTATGCTTTGAAGACTAAAGATCAAGTTATTGATATTTTCAAGGAGTTTCATGTCAGGGTTGAAAGGGAGACAGAGAGACAGCTGAAATGCATAAGGTCAGACAATGGTGGTGAGTATACAGGGTCATTTAATGCTTATTACAGGTCACAGGGCATTCGACATGACATGATAGTTCCTGGTACACCTTAGCATAATGCAATTGCAGAGAGGATGAACCGCACCATCATGGAAAAGATCAGATGTATGCTTTCACAAGCCAAGCTACCCAAAAGATTTTGTAATGAGACATTGAGGACCACAGTTGATGTGATCAACTTGTCACCCTGTACAGCTCTAGATGGTGATGTTACTAAGCACGTATGGTCAGAAAAAGATGTCTTGTACAAGCATTTGAGAGTGTTTGGCTGCCGTGCTTTTACACATATTCCAGACATTGAAAGGTCCAAGTTGGACGGTAAAACAAAAGATTGTATTTTTCTTGGGTACTCACGTGATGAATTTGGTTACAGGCTTTGGGATCCAGAAAAGCAGAAAGTATTCAGAAGCAGAGATGTGATTTTCTTTGAAGATCAAACCTTTGAAGACTTTAAGAAAAAGGTACCAGCCAAGGCTTCTAAAGAAGGCTTAGCAGATTGTGATCCAATTTCCCCTCCAATGTGTCAGGGTGATGGGGGAGATCAGCAGGAAGATGATACAGAGGTAGATGCTGACTTACCTGCAGAACATGTTGAGCAGGAAGCAGATGAGGAGCAACCTCTTATAGAACCTCAGCTGAGAAGATCTTCCAGAGAACATCAGCCTTCCAAAAGGTATTCTACAGATGAGTATGTAATGCTTACTGATGCAGGTGAACCAGAGTGTTACCAAGAAGCAATGCAAAGTGAGCAGAAGAATGAGTGGTTAGAAGCTATGCAGGAAGAGATGGATGCTCTACAGAAGAACCACACCTATGATTTGGTGCAACTACCAAAAAGGAGAAAGGCATTAAAGAACAAATGGGTTTTCAAATTGAAGACTCAGGAGCAATGTTCTCAACCAAAATACAAGGCCAGATTGGTTGTAAAAGGCTTTGGTCAAAACCAAGGTATTGACTTTGAAGAAATTTTTTCTCCTGTTGTAAAAATGTCTTCTATTCGTGTTGCTCTAGGTTTTGCTGCTAGCCTGGTCTTGGAGGTTGAGCAGCTGGATGTGAAGACAACTTTCCTCCATGGTGATTTAGAAGAGGAAATGTATATGGAGCAACCAGAAGGATTTGAAGTCATAGGAAAAGAAAATTTTGTCTGCAGATTGAGAAAGAGCCTGTATAGACTGAAGTAAGCTCCAAGGCAGTGGTACAAGAAGTTTGATTCATTTACGGTTGAAAATGAATACAAAAGAACGGTTTCAGATCATTGTGTACACATCAAATGGTTTGGTGAGAATTTCATTATTCTCTTATTATATGTTGATGACATACTTATCCTTGGGAAAGATATGTCTATGATTGACAGGCTGAAGAAGGAACTTAGCAAGTCCTTTACAATGAAGGACATGGGGCCAGCAAAACAAATACTAGGCATGCAGATTTCTTGTGACAGAAAAGCCAAGAAAATATAGTTGTCACAGGAGAAATACATTGAGAAGGTATTGGACAGGTTTAGTATGAGCAATGCAAAGCCAATTGGTTCTCCTTTTGCAGGTCATTTTAAGTTGTGCTCAGAGCAGAGTCCAACAAATGAAGAGGAGAAGGAGAAAATGCAGAAAGTCCGTTATGCTTCAGCAGTCGGAAGTCTGATGTATGCAATGGTATGTACGACGCCGGACATAGCTGTTGGTAGGAGATATTACCTTCTCTACACCGACTTAAAACTCCCTTCAAATCCCTTTACCAATATGAATATGAAAGTAAACCAAATGGAAATAGAAGGGAATAGAAGCGTGAACCTGTGATCGCCACCAAGGCTCCGAACGTGATGAACACGCCGTACCTTGGAAAGAAGACGGAGACACTCGCCTTTTGACTAGCACTGGAAGGATGCGCGGCTCCGAATAAGCCGCCCTTATCTTGAACGGCCGCTCGACAGACCGCCCGTCAGCGCTGGGAGGGGATGCGGGACGAAGTGCAATGGACGACGAACGGCTTGGAGATAGCCGCGGGAAGAAGAAGAACGGCTCAGATGATGCCGCACGTCCCTTCGAACGGCCAATATGGGGCCGCCCAACGCCACCGCGCCTTAAGTTGTAAAAGTTCAAACCTCCGCCCTTTCCGGCCGGCCAGAAAGAGTGGGCCTCATGTTAGAAGGTTGCTGACCTGCAAAACCACTCAAAGAACACAAAAGAAAACCCAGATTAGAATTATGATGTGTAGTAAATGCTAGAAATAGATGGAAATAACCATAACTAAGATGGAATGGGGATACCTGGGAGTTTTTAAACCCCTAGGGGCGTCAAAAACATAGGAGGGTGTGGAAATGGTGTATGAGAGTAAGAAAACATGGAAGAAATATAGAAGAAACGATGCATGCAAGTAAAAGAAAACGGTGGGACTAAATGAAATAATGACTCAAAATACGACTACTCCCTGAACCGGAGGCCTATACGGACGTAGGAGGCCTCCCTCCCTGGTGGTAAGTCGCTCAAAGATTTGGCAGAGCTTCACCGTCGACCAAAATCTCCCCCCCCCCTTTTCAAGCCCGGCCTCTAGGGTCTATTTATAGAGCACCTGAAGTCTTAGCTCAAAATTAGGGTTTCTAGGCATTCTTAGGTCGAGATATCAACATAAAAGATAAAGATAATTGAATTATCTTTCCACTGGAAGAAATGTCACGTAAAATGGTTGAGTACTCGCGGAGAAAATGATGGAGAAAGTTGGGACAGAAACCATGAATGGAGAGAGAAAGTTTGTTAAAATCTTTGGGATCCGGAGGTTGAACGGCCACACGATAGACCACACAACCGGATGAGCGGCCACTTCCTAGGCCGTCCATCCCTGTCGGTGGAAATTAAATAACTCACAGAATAATCCAAATTATCCATTGAACTGACTGAAAACTTCGCCATTGGACTCTCATGGATAAACGGCTATTTGTAGATCGTTCATCCATAAGTGCGGCCAAAGGCCAACCGCCCATCCTCTGTCGGTGGAAAATCAGGATAAATGAGATAAATAGATAATTATCTGATCAATCAACCGAGCTTAGGACTCTGGGACAAGAACGGCTAATGTTAGCCCGCTCATCAAGTTGAACAGCTAAGATAAGGCTGTATGAAAGCATGTCGGTGGAAATTCAAAAAATTAACCAAAACATCTCATAAATATTTGGACGGCCCATAATCGACCGCTCAGCAGATGTGCGGCCAGGGGTGGACCGTACATGTCTCTGGACACTTGAAATTCATGAAAATGATTAATTAACCAAAATCAAGGTCCATTAAGCCCTGAATTGAAGCAGACCTAGCCAGGGAGGGAGGCTACCCATAAAATAGGCCCAAAAGATGTGCCAGAAAAATAGCCCAACGAGTAATGGACAACTCGAGGCATCAACAAACGACAGTAAGAGAAATGACTCAACTTATCGGTAAAAAATGGGTGTCAACAGATGCCCCTCCTTAACGTCCTCTTTGCAGGAGAGCGAGCGAAGGTGAAGCGAAAGTGAAATGGAACATGGAGATGAAGCGGAAATGAAGCGGAGTGGACTGAAAAGCGGGCGTTAAGGTAAAACGACACCCATTTTGCCAATGAGCGATAGAAATCTTTCGGAAAACTCTGAACCAAACACAAGGAATAATTAGACCAAGGGCGACACCAATCTGGAGGAACTAAACTGAAGGAAAAAAAATAGGATCAACCTCACGGGGGACACAATCCCGCGGTCCAATGAGGAGACCAAAGCATGCAGTAAAATAAAGAGACGAACTAAACTCCAGACCAGGACTCTCGATCGACTAAACCAAGCGAAAAGACCAGAGAGAACCTTCCAACTCAGAGTGAAATTATTCCTCTTACCCTGACCTGAATCACACATAGTCATCCTCTTTGCAGGCAAATCATGGGTCATGAATGCTCAAAAGATGCATATGATGCATGCTGGGCTAAACTAAAGGAAATTATTAAAATAAATGCAAAGAAATGATAAAATATAAAATACTCGAGAATAATATTGCTAGACTGGGAGAATCAGAGTCAAGATACTATCCGCAACCACAGCGTGAAGGATAGAACCATCCTCCCCTAACTTTTCCAACCTAACGGCCTATCCGAAGATTAAACACATGAACCTGGATCATCATTATTTTTGTTAAAGGGGGACATCAGATCCTGAAACACGCGAGCAACCAACTGGTTCTCGAGATAATATAGCATAATACCATATAGTAATGCAATAAAGGATACAGAGATAGAAGGCCATACCTGACTTACCTGTGCAGGCGAAACGGCAAGTGAAAGCTGATGCTGCAAAGAAGATTATTAACAAGATTTGTAATAATATCATCAAATAACCAAGTTTATGAACTAACCATAAGGATCAAACCATTCATTTCAAGATATGAACGGTCAACGATATGCCACCCCATAATATGAACGGCTGATTCCAAACCATGCACAATTATTGAATTTGAACGTTTAAAAGGAAGACGTACGGTTAAAACAAAACCGCTCCACTTGGGACGTCCAGAACATAGCCGTGCGAATTCATCATACCGTTGGAGAAGCACGGCAAGGAATCAACCGTCTAGAGGTGGGACGGCCTATCGTTAGACCGTACAACCTCTAGAATTTCGAAGGCTTAAAACCCTTCGTCTCCCTCCCTCCACCATAACCCACAATGGAAGGAACGAGAACGAAGGCCCAACCGAGCCCCTCACCCCATCTCTCATTCTCTCAAACCCTCTCCCAATCTCTCCCTTCGTTTGCCCTCCCCCGTTGATGCGAACGAAGCATCAGGCCCGACGACCCTCGATGGCCGGAGAAGGAAGCGAGGTGCCACCACCGCCGGAGGTCGCCATGGAGGAGGCCGCCGTGGGATCGTTGTCGGCGATTCGCGAGGGGGGTGAAACGCCACCGACGACTGAACGGGAAGCCGCCGATGCTGTTGCGGCTGGAGAAGAAGCAGGGGAGGAGGGGGACATCGTAGCGCATCGACGGCGGTGGCGAAGCCCAAGAAAACCGACGAAGTAAGTCCACAAAACACTAACCATTTTTAATTTTAATCAATGCATGCTAGCCCTAGGGCCACCACGGGGGGATTAGACCGCCTAGGAACCGGTTTGAGGGCCCATGGGGTGCCACTGTCGGTGGGGAGACACTCACTGTTGTCGGGGAAGACGACGGATGAGCGGTCCTCAAGGAACCACACAACCAAGAACGTGCGGATCAAATAGAGCCGCCCTCAGCACATGCGGCCCAGGGGTGGCCATTCAAAACCCGAAAATAATAAGGCTGAAGATGGAGATGAACGGTGGGAGGTCCACCTGATGGGGACATCTCCGACCGTTCCACATTTTTTTGAGGTTCCTGATGATCACCAGCAGTACTACATCTTGTTCGCCACTTTATTTCGAGTCATATGATGTATTTTTCACTTTTTTATTTGAGTCTTATCATGTAATTTTCCTTTTAATTGAGTCAAGTACCTAGGTTAATAGGTCATTAGAGTGGTTAATGTGTCATTTGGGCCCAATTAGATGGGCTAGGCCTAGGGAAGCCCCCACCCCCTTGGTTTCTTGTTAGTAGTCCAAAATTCAGGGACTTATGTTAAATTGTAAGAATCCTATAAATAGGACCCCACTCCCACCATTTGGAGCTAATGAATTATTGAGAAAAGAATTATCCACAAGAATTGTGCCTCCTTTTCTCTCTAGCTCTCTCTCTCTATTTCTCTCTCTCTCTCTCTAAAGGGGGCGAACCCCATTCTCTCTCATCCCCACCCCAAAATTCGAAATTCACTCTCTCTCCTCCCTATTCACCTCTAATTAAGACCCCTCCCCCTTCCCCATACCTCCCATTTAAGTCCCCTCCAACCCCTAGGTGGAATCCCCTTCTCCTAGGCACCTCTCCCTCCTCACAAGCAACCTTTCCCCTTCCCCATACAACCTTTCATTTTCCCAAGGGAGAATCCCTTCTCCCAAACACCCCTTCCCCTCCCCAAGGCAACCCTTCCCATTCCCTAGGCCCCCATTAACCCCTCCATTAACCCACCATTCAAAACAAAGGAGACATCTCTCCTCCCTCTCTCCTTCCCAACCCAAATTCGCATCTCCCCCTCCCCCCACTTGCTAGACCACCTCCCAGCCCCCTTTCTGCCCTTCCCACACCTTGAATCACCCCCTAATAGACCCCCACATAGTTAGGTGTCACCCCCACACCCATCCACCCCATTTCCCACCCCATCTACTCCGTCTCCCATCACCTTTCATCACCCTATCCATCTTAGTTCGCAGGCAGCGGTTGGAGCCCGACTTGCAGAGACTGCCCCGGTGCTGTTCGACGTCATCTGGAGGTGCAACATACATCGAAGGAAAGATCGTGGTGCCCATTCTCGTCCGACTGCGCAACCGGGACCAGAACCTGGACTAAAGCTGCAGTGCAGAAGCTACCACAGCCACACCCCTCAACTTATGAAGGCGCCACTTGGCCGAGAGCTGCTACCACAAGGCATCTATCATCACCAACAAGCGGCGTCCCTTTTGCCATCAGGAAGAGCCTTTTCCAATTTTTCTCTCCCGGGCGCACAGAACATATCGTTCAGAAGACTCGTCCACGGTCATCCTCGACTTGGTCTCGCATCAATCGGACTTCGGGAGCGGTCGTGGTGACTACATCCATCTGTTGCTGCACCATGGGAACAGTACGAATCTGAGCACAGGGGCCCTGTTCCAGAGCCTGCCCCAGTCGGTGACGACTTCAGGACTGCCCACAAAAATTCACAGACGTGCCTGGATCCGTCAGCGTCGTTTCAGCACTGGTCTCGTTGAATTCTGAGTTCAGAGGAGTGCACAGCGACGACTACACCGACCCCCTGTCCTGCTGTCCCAGACCTAGGCAGATTCGGCGGGGTGCTTCATCGGCGCTAATCAAGCATAACTCCCTTCCCCGCCTGGCCGGCTTATTGCCCCTCCCTACGTGGAGGTAGTGTTTGTGTGTAAACCCTAATTACCCACCCCTAGTCCAACCCTCCTGTGTGAGGAGTAGTGGATGTAATTAATTTTAACAGGTGGAAGCTTCATCGACGCAGCGTGCGGGTGGCCCACGCTTCCCCGCTCGCCCTCGTCTCCGGTCGGGATCGGTGTATTCACACCGATCAAGTGAGCTTCAGGTTGCACTACTCTGCTGAAATTGCTTTGCTTGTTTAGTAATGCTTCTTAGTGACGTCGGTCGGTGAGTGAGTGCCCGATCTCAAAAATATCATCGATTTGAGCGACCACCGCGGAGTGAGTTGAGAGTGCGACCCTACAACCCATGCCCTTGGCGTGCTGGCCGCCCATAGAATTGGGCATCCCATGCCCTTAGGGGTTCATCCCAAGCTAGTAAAATCCCCGGAAAGGCGAGGACCATCCTCGGACCCTCACCACTATCGCCGGTCCACCTACGGACCCGGGTGTGCGCGACGCGGGTGAACCCGCTTGAGTGGGTCCGCCGTTCGGTTCGATTGCTTGCAAATCTAGGTCTGAGGGGTCGTGTCACATCAATTTGGTATCAGAGTCAGGTTCTAGACTTGTCTCTACTAAGTCTTGTCCTAGGGCCATTACAGTCATCACCCGTTCATCATGACCACTTCCTACTTAGCCTATTCGCCATCCTTAGACCCATTAGCGGCTTTTGTGTTTGATGGATCCCGCCCTAGCATATATCTAGAATGGGAGAAGTCCATAGACAGACACTTTGGGAGGTTCACCTTGTCAAGGCCTATCCAAGTCAACTATGCCAAGAGTTTGCTCTGGCGCCAAGCTAGGAAAGAATGGGAGTACATTGTAGGTTTGAGAGAAGCCAAAGGGGAAGCACCCATCGAATCTTGGGTTGAAATGAGGGCTGATCTTAGAAAGATCTACGCACCCCAATCCGGACCTCCTCAACCAATCACTTTTCCACCCCCAACCCCAACTCCAACCCAAGTACTTCCCCTATCAAGCCTAACCCAAGCCCGTCCATGTTCACCACCCCGGGAGTACCATAAGCCGGCTATCTCCACTCCTCCACCAAAAGACCCATTCCTCCCCTTGGAAGAGGAGCCCATGATCCAAACACCTGATCCCTTGGAAGTAAAGACCGACCTAGACCCCCTCCCGACCCTCGAGGGAACCCAAGCCCACACCATTGAGGAGGAGGAGCCACAAAACTCACCCACCCCTCCTAGTCCGGGTCCTCATGAGCCGCACACCCTCACCATAGACGAGTTTGTACTCCAATGGCTCAAGCAATGTCCCACCTTCCTGAGCTCACCACCATTGGGATATCAATCCCAAATTGTTCCCACCCAGTCTCCCCATGTCACTTTACAAACCTTCTACTTCACGGGAGACTTGGGAGACCTAGTGGATTGCCTATATTGGCAAGCCCACTTGACCGGCTTGCTTGCCATGGGACCTTCGGAGCCTAGCACCATTAACTTTGCCCACCCCACCATTGGCTCCATCACTTCCGTTTGCACGAGTGGGCATTGCACTATTGAGATTCTTCTATTTCTCCCCTTGGAGGAAGAACCCACTCCGATCTACTCCCCACCCATTGAGACCCCAAATGCCTTAAACGGTCAACTCACTAGAGGTCTTGGACAAATTACTTTGGAGGAGGATGACTCACCATCTTGTGAAGACCTTGGGGACATGGAGTTCCTCTCTCTAGGTAGCCCTTACCATGATCCCTTTGACCCATTCCAATGGGAGTACAGATACCCATGTGGCCCAACCACCTTACCCACCACCCACCTTTCCCTACCCCAACCAACCATAATGGATCAAATCCACCCCTTCCTAGACTCGGGTTACACCATGGAAGCCATGACTTTGGGTAATGTTCACATAAGGATTAAGGAAGTGTCTCACTCTGTGCTACCAACCTTCTTAGATCCCTTTGATCCTTTCAAATGGAAGTTCAAAGGTCATCCCACAACCTCTCACATAGAAATCATCTTTGGAGTAGGAATGCCTATGTCTTGGCATCTCCCACCACTTGACATGATTAGTAAGTCGGGTCCTTTCATTCATAACACCCACATGTCAAGTTGGAAACATAAGTGGTCCATATTCGGTTGTAATGGTCCACCTTCATTCATCATGGGTCTTAAGCATAGTAGGAGCATTCACGGATGTCCAAGACCCCCGGCATTTGATATACCCATGCGCAATAGATTCCCCTATGGATGCCCCGGCCCTTCGACCATTGTTATGAAGTCCATGCATGATAGGGCCACTTATGGCTGCCCTGGTCCACCTAAGTTCATCAAGGTCCACATGGCATCAAAGCATGATAGGTCAATTTATGGTTGCCCCGGTCCACCTTTGCACACTATCCACTTTCATACCCACTCACCGCATCATAATGCATGGTATGAGCATACACGCAAGTAATTCTCGACGAGCGGTGTGGTTCACAAAGAGCGGACAAGAGCTCGCGAGCGCCACTTGGAATTCCAAGTAGGCGATCTGGTGATGATGACATTGGAGTGGCTCTACCCTAGGGTCACCTCCAATTCGAGGGCACGAGGTCTTGGACCTTCCCAAGTTCCGAGTGGCTTTGGCAACCAAGCTAACGGGTTGGACTTACTAATGGGTTTTGGGATTCACCTCATTTCCCACGTGGCGGATCCGGCACCCTATATGGGCACCGCGGTGGATCCTAGTGAGTGCCTCGAACCTATATCTTCCTTTGAGAGGGACACCCTCGGAGAGCCACCAAAAATCAGCCTGAGAGTCCGACGTGTGCACACGGAGGCAATACTAGGCAAGCAGGGTTCCATCGCCAGCAAGAGGGTGCGCCCGAGCCACCTCGAGAGGATGAAGGACCGTCCCATGGTTGCGGACACAGGGTTGAGTTTGGAGATCATGGCTCACCCAGAGCTGCCTTGGAAGACCGCCTCCCCGGTGGACCCATACTCGACGGAGTCGAGTTCTCTGCACCCCAGGGGTATGATGGGGACATCTCCGACCGTTCCACATTTTTTTGAGGTTCCTAATGATCACCAGCAGTACTACATCTTGTTCGCCACTTTATTTCGAGTCATATGATGTATTTTTCACTTTTTTATTTGAGTCTTATCATGTAATTTTCCTTTTAATTGAGTCAAGTACCTAGGTTAATAGGTCATTAGAGTGGTTAATGTGTCATTTGGGCCCAATTAGATGGGCTAGGCCCAGGGAAGCCCCCACCCCCTTGGTTTCTTGTTAGTAGTCCAAAATTCAGGGACTTATGTTAAATTGTAAGAATCCTATAAATAGGACCCCACTCCCACCATTTGGAGCTAATGAATTATTGAGAAAAGAATTATCCACAAGAATTGTGCCTCCTTCTCTCTCTAGCTCTCTCTCTATTTCTCTCTCTCTCTCTAAAGGGGGCGAACCCCATTCTCTCTCATCCCCACCCCAAAATTCGAAATTCACTCTCTTTCCTCCCTATTCACCTCTAATTAAGACCCCCCCCCTTCCCCATACCTCCCATTTAAGTCCCCTCCAACCCCTAGGTGGAATCCCCTTCTCCTAGGCACCTCTCCCTCCTCCCAAGTAACCTTTCCCCTTCCCCATACAACCTTTCATTTTCCCAAGGGAGAATCCCTTCTCCCAAACACCCCTTCCCCTCCCCAAGGCAACCCTTCCCATTCCCTAGGCCCCCATTAACCCCTCCATTAACCCACCATTCAAAACAAAGGAGACATCTCTCCTCCCTCTCTCCTTCCCAACCCAAATTCGCATCTCCCCCTCCCCCCACTTGCTAGACCACCTCCCAGCCCCCTTTCTGCCCTTCCCACACCTTGAATCACCCCCTAATAGACCCCCACATAGTTAGGTGTCACCCCCACACCCATCCACCCCATTTCCCACCCCATCTACTCCGTCTCCCATCACCTTTCATCACCCTATCCATCTTAGTTCGCAGGCAGCAGTTGGAGCCCGACTTGCAGAGACTGCCCCGGTGCTGTCCGACGTCATCTGGAGGTGCAACATACATCGACGGAAAGATCGTGGTGCCCATTCTCGTCCGACTGCGCAACCGGGACCAGAACCTGGACCAGAGCTGCAGTGCAGAAGCTACCACAGCCACACCCCTCAACTTATGAAGGCGCCACTTGGCCGAGAGCTGCTACCACAAGGCATCTATCATCACCAACAAGCGGCGTCCCTTTTGCCATCAGGAAGAGCCTTTTCCAATTTTTCTCTCCCGGGCGCGCAAAACATATCGTTCAGAAGACTCGTCCACGGTCATCCTCGACTTGGTCTCGCATCAATCCGACTTCGGGAGCGGTCGTGGTGACTACATCCATCTGCTGCTGCACCATGGGAACAGTACAAATCTGAGCGCAGGGGCCCTGTTCCAGAGCCTGCCCCAGCCGGTGACGACTTTAGGACTGCCCACAAAAGTTCACAGACGTGCCTGGATCCGTCAGCGTCGTTTCAGCACCGGTCTCGTTGAATTCTGAGTTCAGAGGAGTGCACAGCGACGACTACACCGACCCCCTGTCATGCTGTCCCAGACCTAGGCAGATTCGGCGGGGTGCTTCATCGGCGCTAATCAAGCATAACTCCCTTCCCCGCCTGGCCGGCTTATCGCCCCTCCCTGCGTGGAGGTAGTGTTTGTGTGTAAACCCTAATTACCCACCCCTAGTCCAACCCTCCTGTGTGAGGAGTAGTGGATGTAATTAATTTTAACAGGTGGAAGCTTCATCGACGCAGCGTGCGGGTGGCCCACGCTTCCCCGCTCGCCCTCGTCTCCGGCCGGGATCGGTGTATTCACACCGATCAGGTGAGCTTCGGGTTGCACTACTCTGCTGAAATTGCTTTGCCTGTTTAGTAATGCTTCTTAGTGCCGTCGGTCGGTGAGTGAGTGCCCGATCTCAAAAATATCATCGATTTGAGCGACCACCGTGGAGTGAGTTGAGAGTGCGACCCTACAACCCATGCCCTTGGCGTGCTGGCCGCCCACGGAATTGGGCATCCCAGGCCCTTAGGGGTTCATCCCAAGCTATTAAAATCCCCGGAAAGGCGAGGACCAACCTCGGACCCTCACCACTATCACCGGTCCACCTACGGACCCGGGTGTGCGCGACGCAGGTGAACCCGCTTGAGTGGGTCCACCGTTCGGTTCGATTGCTTGCAAATCTAGGTTTGAGGGGTCGTGTCACATCACCACCGCATAAAAGAAGGACGGGTTTCAATGGGGCATTCAACACATTAGAGATTCAGAACATATGCGGCCCATATCGGACCGCCCATAGAGTAGAGTGGTTCATAGAGAACCGCTCATCCAACCCAAGTTGCAATTTTTATTGTTTTCATTTGTTTATTGACATAAAAATGCTTAAAACTATTATTAAATGCATGCAACTATATGAATGAATGCAGGGAAAACGTAGGACCCACATCTCATGGTTGCAGGTCCGTGTAGTGTATCTGGCACTGCTGGACTTCCAGCGAGAGCGGCTAGCTACCATGGGGTTCACCCCATTCCTGAGTATTGAGGTGTGTCGGTTCGATACCGCACTCCTTTATGCTCTGCATGACTGCTGGTATCCTGTGAGTCGTACGTTCCTCTTCCCGTGGGGGCATATGGTCCCCACGTTGGAGGACGTGGCCAGACTCACTGGCCTGCGAGTGCACGGGAGGCCGGTCAGCGGGAGCACTTATCCCGACTACCGTGAGGTGGCCCAGGAGCTGCTGGGCTTGGAGCTGCGACGTTCTGAGAGGCAGTCTACTCTTCTGCCCCGAGTGAGTCTTCAGGACAGCCTCGGACTGCGACGAGCCAGCATAGCGGCGGGGGAGCAGCCGGAGCAGCACCTTCAGCTCTTGGTGGACCTGGCGAGACCGAGAGTTGTAGCGGAGCCGAGAGCAGAGGCATACAAAGTGTTGAGGAGATTCATGACGCTACTGTTCGGGCGACTCCTCTTCTCGACGCGCGCGGACGTGATCCACTGCCGCTTCCTTCCATTACTCCAGGACCTTGACCACGTTGGCGACTACGCGTGGGGAGCGGCGGTCCTGGCTTTCTTGTTCGACACCTTGAGTTCGACGGGCAGGCGGACCATGCTCGGGGGCTTCTCTCCTTTACTCCAGGTATGACTCGACCCTAGACTTGATTATGCAATTGCTATATGCTTCGTATATGCTGACGCGATGTGATGCAGGTGTGGGCCTACGTACATTTACGTGGGCTAGGCAGAGGCGAGGAGACTCACCCTGAGCTCCTGCCGATTGCCCGGAGGCGGACAGCACCTCGAGAGACTGCAGCCCTTAGGAGATAGGTCCGGGAGCTGCAGGACGACCTAGACGCTCTACCGTACGCCTCGGTACGATTCTAACCTTAGACTCTTTAATTAAACGCATTCTATATGATTATGACGCTGAAGCAATTTCTATTTTGTAGGTACAGTGGACACCTTATGCAGAGGAGGTACTCGAGTGCCAGTCCTGGGTGGTTAGGGCCCTCGTGGTGCGGACACCCGAGCAGTTGAGAGGCGCGATACGCCGAGCCACCGGTACCGCACACGGAGCACGACTCGAGCCACTTCAGCGTCCATCTGGCTCGGAGACAGCCTGAAGACTCCCCCTTGAGTCCCAACATTTATCATATTTGTTTATACTTTATTTGTGTGTAATGTGTGTTTGTTTCATTTTATTCGGTTTGTAATTTTGATTGTAAGAGGGGTTTATTTGCAAAATAGGACCCCCGGGTCCCACGGGCCCCCCAGACCCCTCCCATTGATCCACCTAAGCCTAGGGCCCCATGTGGGGTCTGTCAACATTTCAAATGGAGGCATCTAGAAGAGTTGAATGGTAAAAGACACATGGGAGACAATTGGACTTCAAAGTCCAAGGTAGGCTACCTACCATGTCATCCATGTCTCCCCTTGGTCAATAGGCTTCCCCCCCTTAATATTTTTATTTATTTTTTTGTGTTGGTCACATCTAATCCAAGCCATCCATTCCCCATCCCTAGATCCAATGGTGGAGATTGGATTTGATGTGTAGCCTATAAAGCTTGTATTTTCCCATTTGGATGAATTAATGAAGAAGAAAATTGATGAATTTTGTTGGAGCAGCCTTGGCCGCCCCCCCTCCTCTCTCCTCCCTCTCCCTCTTGCAGCTGTGAAGGTTGCCCTCTGGAGGTGTGACTCCTCCCCTATCAATTCCGGTCGCCGCCGCCACGAGCCGCCACCGCACCGCCATCGTGTTCGTCGGAGTTCTGCCATCCACCCGTAGCAGCAACTTCCATGAATTTCTTCTATCCGCCACGAGATCCTTTTGAGCTGGGATTTTGAGGGCGTGTTCCAGAGGTCCCCTCCAGCTCTCAAAAAAATTGGTTTGGTCTCCTGATCCCGAAATCCAATTTTTCATTTTCGTTTTCCATTCCATTTCAGATCTGGCTGCTTTCTATCCAGATCCTCCTCCACCCTGAGTCTCCAGTGTTCGACCCATATTTGGATTTTTTCAAGAGCTTCCAAATTTGCTGGGAGTTCTATCCACCAATCCCTTCATCTCCAATTTTTATTGGAATTTCGTGAGACCATCTCATATTTTTCAAAATTCATCTTCTGATCCATCTATAGTACTGTCTGCCAGTTTCCAGATCTGACCACCCGCCAGTGTTAAAATCATAACAAATGATATCCTCAACCAATCCTTCCACAAAAATTAATTCCGTTTTCTTTTTATAAATATCTACAACTTTGGTGAAGAGCTCAGGATCTGAATCGGACGTCTACTATGCGGTCAACGGCAGTTCTCAGACAACTCACCTGCTGATCTGAGAGTTCGGGTACTGTACAACAGGAACTTCAAAAGTCAACAAAGTCTAGATCCGCTCAGATCCAGGTCCTCTCTCTAGGCCTAGATTGAAGGATTTCAAGAGAGCTTTCCAACGATAGCTCCTTTACCCCGATCTGACATCGGGATTGGTCGCAGCGGCCGATCTCGCCGGAGCGCGCGCTGGAAAACAGAAACCAGAATCCGTGGGCAGCCACTTTAAGAATTGGAGATCGGAGCCGATCGGCCACCGATCGGTGTTTCCGACGGACCGTCATCCAAGGAGGCGCGCCACCAGGGGTCCCCATCACAGCGGGCCCCACCCCAGTAGACCCGGAGGACAGTGCGGTCCGTGGGCCCCACGGACCCGTAGATTGCGCCGTCCGGACAACACTATAGAAGCGTGTTCGGCACCACCGGGCGACATCAAGATGCTGCCCGTCAACCCGATTCGCGTGATTCCCGGGCCCCACATGTGACCTTTTACCTCCCTGCGTGGAGTGGGTCAAATATTTGTACCGCTGTAACATTGTTTAACCGGGAGTCTGTAAATCGGCCGGGGTTGTCTTCGCCACGTCGGGTGCGTGGAGGTAACGGTCTAAACTTCTCGGCGTTACTTTGCTTAGCTAGTATACGGTCTTATGCCGCTGCGAGAGTGTAGGTTCCTAGCCCGTGTGTTCATGTCGCCGCTGTGAGTGTGAGAGTGACCCGTCCCGTGACTCGATCCGAGTCCGGAAGTTGAGTCAGACTACCTTGAACTCTGCCGGTTCCTTAACCGCGCATGATCCACGCTTTCCCTCGCTTGGGACGATGAGTGAGTTTGCACTTCTGTTAGCGACGTGTAGCCCATAGGAGCTCTTAGTGTCGAGCCGAGGTCGCTCTAGTAGTCGTGTCATTGCTGGATGAGTCGTGTCCGTCTCATATAGCGTCGTCTCCTCAGTCCGTCCCGCATCAGTTTGGTATCAGAGCGAGGTTGAGTCTAGGGTAGTCTTTCATAAGTCTTGCATGCATCATGGTCTAAGTCGAGTCTAGGATCATCATTAGTTTTCAAAACAAAAAAAGAGTGTTTTAAAATTACATTTCATCCCGATAATTTGGTATCTTAAAAGGTGTTGTCCGAACGTTAGGCTACGCCTATCGGGAAGGCCGCACACTTGCGAGAGTGATCTTCGGATCTATTAACTCCGCCACGTACCGGATATTGGTTTAGGTCTAGGTGCATTAGTCAGTGTTTGCATTAGTGTGTGTCTCCTAGTCCGTCTGTCTTTGCATGCCCACCCGTCGAGGTACCCAATACTTTCCACCACCACCCATGGCGGATCCCCGAGCCCGTAGTTCCGATGAGTCTTCGACGGCCGAGATGTTTCAAGCTATCATGGATCGTCTTGACACGCGTATGGATGGTCTTAGTACGCGTATGGATGGCATAGGAACGCGTCTAGAAGGGCGGATGAAAGCCCTCGAGGATCGGGCCGAGACTTCGGATCAGTCCATCCAGGGCCTAGTTGGGAGAATTGCCATCCTCGAGAGGGGCCCAGTAGCGGCGCAACCCGCGCCGAAGAACGGCCAACAAGAGCCGGTGCAGCAACCTGCTGCACCAAGGGCTCAGGCGATAGATGTTGGGAGGCCACAGGTGCAAGTAGTGGATGACTATGCATCTGACAATGATCAAGGGGGTTACGGTCGTCGGAATCAACGACGGAATCGTGATGACGATGATGATGACCGCATTCTTAGGGGCGTGCGGGCGGACCCTCCCACTTTTAGCGGGTCCTTGGACCCTATGGTGTATTTAGATTGGGAGGCCGACATGGACCGGTACTTCGAGTGGTTTGAGATGACGGACCACCGAAGAGTCCGATATGCGAAGATGAAGCTGCAAGGGCAGGCCCAAACTTATTGGACCAATGTGGAGAGCATGCTCAACCAGCGACGTCAACCCCAAATCGATACTTGGGATGATATGAAAACCAAGTTGAGGGAGAAATACCTTCCTGCCTCATATCGCCAACGTCGCATAGACAAATGGCAAAGCATCTCCCAAGGGAACCGATCCGTGACCGAGTACACCGCCGAGTTCGATGAGTATTACCTACGGTGTGGAGTCACGGAGGAGAGCACCATGACTATATCCCGCTTTCGAAGAGGTTTGTGGCCCAATTATCAATATGAACTTATTTGCCACAATGCAACCACTTTGGAGCAGGCATATCAGATAGCTCTCGAATTGGAGCAATTCGAGGCCGAGTTCGAGTCACCCCATCGGTTGGGCTCCTTTCCCCTTCGTAGTGTCGAGCCCCGTGGCTCATCTGATATGCCGAGCCACCGGTACCGCACACGGAGAACGACTCGAGCCACTTCAGCGTCCATCTGGCTCGGAGACAGCCTGGAGACTCCCCCTTGAGTCCCGACATTTATCATATTTGTTTAGACTTTATTTGTGTGTAATGTGTGTTTGTTTCATTTTATTCGGTTTGTAATTTTGATTGTAAGAGGGGTTTATTTACAAAATGGGACCCCCGGGTCCCACGGGCCCCCCCAGACCCCTCCCATTGATCCACCTTAGCCTAGGGCCCCATGTGGGGTCAGTCAACATTTCAAATGGAGGCATCTAGAAGAGTTGAATGGTAAAAGACACATGGGAGACAATTGGACTTCAAAGTCCAAGGTAGGCTACCTACCATGTCATCCATGTCTCCCCTTGGTCAATAGGCCGCCCCCCCTTGAATATTTTTATTTATTTTTTTGTGTTGGTCATATCTAATCCAAGCCATCCATTCCCCATCCCTAGATCCAATGGCGGAGATTGGATTTGATGTGTAGCCTATAAAGCTTGTATTTTCCCATTTGGATGAATTAATGAAGAAGAAAATTGATGAATTTTGTTGGAGCAGCCTTGGCCGCCCCCCTCCTCTCTCCTCCCTCTCCCCCTTGCAGCTGTGAAGGTTGCCCTCTGGAGGTGTGACTCCTCCCCTATCAGTTCCGGTCGCCGCCGCCACGAGCCGCCACCGCACCGCCATCGTGTTCGTCGGAGTTCTGCCATCCACCCGTAGCAGCAACTTCCACGAATTTTTGCTATCAGCCACGACATCCTTTTGAGTTGGGATTTTGAGGGCGTGTTCCAGAGGTCCCCTCCAGCTCTCACAAAAACTGTTTTGGTCTCCTGATCCCGAAATCCAATTTTCCATTTTCATTTTCCATTCTATTTCAGATATGGCTGCTTTCTGTCCATATCCTCCTTCACCCTGAGTCTCCAGTGTTAGACCCATATTTTGATTTTTTCAAGAGCTTCCAAATTTACTGGGAGTTATATCCACCAACCCCTTCATCTCCAATTTTTTTTGGAATTTCGTGAGACCATCTCATATTTTTTAAAATTCATCTTCTGATCCATCTACAGTATTGTCTGCCAATTTTCAGATCCGACCACCCTCCAGTGTTAAAATCATAACAAATCATAGCCTCCACCAATCCTTCCACTAAAATTATTACCGTTTTCCTTGTTCCAATCTCTACAACTTTGGTAAAGCGCTCAGGATCTGAATCGGACTTATACCACGCGGTCAACAGCAGTTCTCAGACAACTCACCTGCTGATCTGAGAGTTCGGATACAGTACAACAGGAACTTCAAAATTCAACAAAGTCTAGATCCGCGCAGATCCAGGTCCTCTCTCTGGGCCTAGATTGAAGGATTTCAAGAGAGCTTTCCAAAAATAGCTCTTGTGCCACGATCCGACATCGGGATTGGTAGCAGCTGCTGATCTCGCTGGAGCGCGCGCCAGAAAATAGAAACCAGCATTCGTGGGCAGCCACTTCAAGAATTGGAGATCGGAGCCGATTGGCCACCGATCGGTGTTTCCGACCGACCGCCGTCCAAGGAGGCGCGCCACCAGGGGTCCCCATCACAGTGGGCCCCACCCCAGTAGACTCGGTGTAATATCCCGGACCTTTCGGATCCTTCTTCGTGGGTCCCGGATCTGATTTTCGGAGCGTCCGGCTCCGTTGTGTCCGAAATTTCGTTTCGGACATCTTTCGTGTTCGGATTGGCGCGATCCGGAGTTGTTTCGGAGGCCCGGAGGCGTTCCGCGGCTTTTCTGCGTGTGTTTTCCGATTCCCGGTGTGTGTTTCGGCTTTTCCTTCGGAAGCTCGCTGCAGGCGAACCGGGCAGTTCCCCCAGGCACGAGTGGTACCGTTGCGATCGGTGCGTTCCGAGGATTCCGGAAATGTATTTTTCTATTTTTCGGTATTTTTCCGAAAATTCAGATTTTCTATATAGCCCTAATTCCTTTTCTTTTTCTTTTCTCCTTTCTCTTTCTTCTTCTTCTTCCTCCTTCCTTCCCCTAACTGTGACCGCACCCTCCACTCTCCCTCTCTCCCATTCGGAAGCGGTGTGCCCCTCTCCGGCTACGGACGGCGGCGGGGTGACGGCGCGGACGCGTGGGCGACGGTGAGGCGATCTCGTGGGCGTGCGGCGAGCGTGGGAAGCGTGGGGAGTTCGTGAAGCTTCGAGCATTCTTCATGATTTGTGATCGATCCGGCGGAGCATTCGCTCCATTGAGGTAGGGTGACGTTCCTTAACCTCATGCCGACCTTTTCCGTGATTTATAGGCCGCAGGGAGGCCGAGAGGGGATCGTTTGAGCGTTTTTGGGTTTTTCCATGATTTGGGGAGAGCTCGCCCGATCTATGGATTTGATGCATGATTTCGTGTTTTGATGGCCTAGAATCATGCTAGGGGTCCCCAGGGGTCTTCCCCTTTGTTTTCCCCCTCTCCTATGGAGGCATGGGGGCGTGGTTAGAATTTTTGGGCGTTCTTCCGTGTCGCGCTAGGTATCCCTAGCGCGATCTGGCTGTTATTGGGTGTTCCCCTTGGGCCGTGCGTGCGTCCCGGGCACCCCGTGGAGTTCCGTGACCGTGTTTTTGGTATCCGGAGGTTCCGTTTGCCTTGGTCATGCGTTTGGCCGTGGGCGGTGAGTCCGTTTTTCTCCGACTGTGGCCACCGTGCAACGGGGCTGGTGCGTGGGGTGATTCCCACACGTTGTCGGACTCGGACGTCGTTTTCCGTTGACTTGAGAGTCTACTCCTTCAGTGACCCTCCACTAGTCGTAGCCCACCAGTACGAGGTGCTGGTCTCACCTGGGAGTGGTGTACGGGCACCCACCTTTCGAGACGGTTTGTGGACCGGTTACCGTAGGCTCCTCGTCTTAGCCAGAGTCCGGCTGCGGGGGAAAACCGGTCAGAGGGCCAAACCTAGGACGCGTGGTCTGTGTGTGCACACGTGGTTGGGGGCGGTTGGACCCACGTCGACGGGCGTGACCCCAGCTAGTCACTTGTTGTGGTTACTTGTACGGTGTCTGCGCCTCGGGTAGGACCTACCACGTCAGGCGGTTCACCTGCGGTGCGGTATAAGACGTCAGGGGACGCTGCCGGCTGTGCTTCTAGTGGGTGGTACTCCTGTCGAGTACGGAGTGTCAGACTGTCAGTCGTGTGTTTCTGACCTTCGGGTTTTACGATTCGACCGTTGGTTTCGGTCTTCTCGTACCGTGGCACGTGTGTCGGTTTGCGTGCCGTAGGGTCTAGTTCTGTAGAGTACAGGGCTTTCCTTTCCGAGGTACCTTCCTACCGCTAGAGTAGTGGTTTCTCGTTTTACGAGGTAGGGTTCGAGTGATCCCTACTGAGTCTTGTTCCGAGACTCATTCCCTGCGTGTTTTCACCGTGTTTCAGGTGAGGCGCCACCTTCGGGGAGCGCGTCAGGAGCGCAGCGTGGTGCGGGTGCCCAGAGGTAGTGCCAGAGGTCAGAGTCGGGGGATGCCCCGTGTAGCTGTACTTTCCTTTCTTGTCACTGTACTAGTCGTGGACTACTGTTGCTGCTGTTGTTATTTCTATTGTGGACCATGTAAAATGTTAATTTATTTCCTGCTTAATTTTATAACTGTTTAATTACTGCAATTATCTGTGATGCTTGTGTAGTTTCCACACCATCCTTTTAACCCTTCCGAGTCTTCGGGCTCGTGGGTGGCGGTACGAGTCTCGGGTTATCGGGCCTTCCCGGTAATCAGATTCTCGGGTCGTTACAGCTGGTATCAGAGCGCGGTTGTGGAATTACATGAGAATCATAGGTAATTGTAGTGGTCCACTAGTCCACAACGATGATGTACATGTGACGCTGGCATTGGGCACCGCGTGTTTTATTCTGACATTACCGTTTCCGTGTTTTCTGTCTTGTGCTTCAGGAGCGGGGATGGCGCTGAGGAGGAGTTCTCGCTCTCAGCAGGGGCAGTCGGCTGGAGGTCAGGAGATCCAGCAGGGGGTCCAGAGGGACCAGGAGGAGCATAGCAGAGTTCCGGGAGCTACCGAGGCCGCGGATGCTGCGAGAGCTCCGGGGGCCGAGGATTTCTTCCGTGGCATGTACCATCTCATGTCTCAGCAGTTCGGCGGAGAGACTGGTGAGGGCTCGTCAGTCAGGGGTGGGCCGGGCCGAGCGGTGAGGGACTTCATGCAGTTCCATCCACCTTACTTTAGCGGCCAGGCAGACCCTGATGCGGCTCGAGATTGGCTCGATGAGATGGAGCGGGTGTTCAGTTCTGCGAAGAGTACTGCCGAGGACAGAGTGGTGTTGGCCTACAACCAGTTGCAGGGTACGGCTCAGAGGTGGTGGTCTTCTGAGTGGAAGACGTCCTTTCAGCTTCGTCCACTTGAGCAGGTCGAGTGGGATGACTTTGTCAGTGCCTTCGAGCGTACGTACTGTCCAGACGTCGTTGCTACGCAGCGAATGCAGGAGTTTCTGGAGCTGGTGTAGGGTGACATGTCCGTGTTGCAGTACAGGGCCCGATTTATCGAGCTGGGTCGGTACGCACCTCATATCATGGAGCATGAGAGGGTGAAGATGACGCAGTTTGTGCAGGGCTTGAGGCTGGAGCTGAGGCACCATTTGATCACGAATGGGGCCACTGATCTAGAGACAGCGTCTCGTGTTGCGATTTCCTTGGAGATGGATATGCAGAGGACTCGAGGACCGATCAGCCAGTGGCAGTCCCTGTCAGGTCGCAGTCAGCAGTCGGCTACCCAGCAGCAGGGTTCCTTCCAGCATGCGTCGGGTGGTTCAGGAGTACCGACATCAGCAGCTTCGGTGACAAGATCTGCGTCCATTGGCTCGAAGGTCAAGAAGTTCTTGAAGAAGAATTTTCGTAAGAAGCACAAGGATCAGGGGCAGGCTTCATCGGGCAGTGTACAGCAGCCGTTTCCTTTGCAGCGTCAGGGATCGGTGGGTGGATCGCGAGGACCTTGTCCACGGTGTGGTGGGACCCACCCAGGCAGGCAGTGCACGGCGCCGATCATCTATTTTCGGTGTGACCAGCCAGGGCATATGGCGTGTGACTATCCTCAGAGGCCGCCGCAGCAGCAGGTTCCCCAGCAGCAGCAGCAGCAACAGGGACAGTATTCGCCGCTACCCAGGTCAGCTAGTGTGGGAGGCAGGCAGAGAGCTCGTGGCCAGATCACGCACTTGACCAGGGCAGAGGCAGTGGCGTCGCAGCTCGTGGAAGGTACCGTTCAGATTTTGGGTTGTGCGGCTCGAGTTTTATTTGATTCTGGCGCGTCTCATTCGTTTATTTCGGAGGATTTCGCGTCGAGCGTCGAGGTGCCGGTGACCCAGTTGTCCTGTGATTTGGCAGTGGAGTTGCCTTCGGGTGACTTTATGGTCACTCCGTATTGCTTCGACCAGGTTCCGGTGTGGATCGATGGACGGAGTATGCCAGGCAGGTTGTATGCGTTACAGCTTCGGGATTACGACGTGATTCTAGGCATGGATTGGCTCGAGACTCATGGAGCGGTGGTGGATTGTGGAATGAAGAGGGTCTACTTCCAGCATCCGAGCAAGAGGACCTTCTATTTCTAAGGTATCCGTTTCACCTCTTCTCGATTCCTTATCTCTGCTATTCGAGCCCGTCGATTGCTTGATTCAGGTTGTCAGGATTTTCTCGCGTCTGTGGTTGTGTCTGACCGGATGGAGCCGGATGTCGAGGACATTGCGGTGGTGTGCGAGTTTCCCGATGTTTTTCCTGAGGAGTTGCCTGGATTACCTCCCCAGCGGGAGATCGATTTCGTGATCGAGGTTGTACCTGGTACGGGACCTTTGGCGAAGGCTCCCTACCGTATGGCCCCCGCTGAGCTGAGGGAGTTGAGGGCGCAGTTGCAGGAACTGTTGGCCAAGTGGTACATTCGTCCGAGCTTTTCCCCTTGGGGTGCGCCCGTGTTGTTCGTGAAGAAGAAGGACGGTAGTCTGCGGCTATGCATTGACTATCGACAGCTGAATGAAGTGACCATTAAGAACAAGTATCCGTTGCCGCGGATTGATGATTTGTTCGACCAGCTTCAGTCTGCGCGAGTGTTCTCGCAGATTGATTTGCGGTCCGGTTACTATCAGCTGAGAATTCGCGAGTCCGATGTGGAGAAGACTGCATTCAGTACGAGGTACGGGCATTATGAGTTTCTGGTGATGCCGTTTGGGCTCACCAATGCCCCAGCAGCCTTCATGGACTTGATGCAGAGGGTGTTCCATCCGTATTTGGACCAGTTCGTGGTCATCTTTGTGGATGACATCCTTGTTTATTCGCGGTCTGCTGAGGAGCATGCGTACCATTTGAGTGTGGTGCTGCAGACGTTGCGAGGTCACCAGTTGTATGCGAAGCTCAGCAAGTGCGAGTTTTGGCTCAGCGAGGTGCACTTTCTGGGGCACGTGATTTCTGGTGATGGCATTTCCGTGGATCCCGCCAAGGTCGAGGCTGTGATGCAATGGCCGAGGCCGAGGTCGGTGACGGAGATCCGGAGTTTCTTGGGGCTTGCGGGTTATTATCGCCGGTTTATCCAGGATTTTTCCCGCATTGCGACCCCGATGACGAGGCTCACGTGGAAGGATGTGCCTTTCATCTGGTCCGAGGAGTGTGAGCAGAGCTTCAGGGAACTGAAGAGATTGCTCACCTCGGCTCCGGTGTTGGTTTTACCTTCTGGATCGGGAGGTTTCGTGGTGTGTACAGATGCTTCCGGCGTCGGATTGGGTGCTGTTCTGATGCAGCATGGTAGAGTGGTGGCTTATGCATCTCGACAGCTAAAGCCCCACGATGAGAACTACCCTACCCATGACCTTGAGTTGGCGGCGGTGATCTTCGCGCTGAAGATCTGGAGGCATTATCTGTACGGCGCGAAGTTCGAGGTGTTTACTGACCATGGGAGTTTGAGGTATGTGTTCTCGCAGAGAGATTTGAACCTCAGACAAAGGCGTTGGATGGAGTTCATGAAGGACTATGACTTCACCCTATCTTATCAGCCGGGCAGGATGAATGTCATCGCCGATGCTTTGAGTCGGAAGGTGGCGGTCAGTACCTTGATGCTGAGGAAGTGGAGGCTCTGGGAACAGGTGCCCGAAGTTTCCTTCAGGCTCAAGATTCCCCAGAAGCGAGGGTTGGCAGTGCTTGCGAGTCTGACTGTCACTCCTGCTATCCGTCGTCAGGTGACAGAGGCTCAGCATGCGGACCCTGAGTTGCCCCGGATTCTTGCGATGGCTAACGTGGAGCTCGGCGAGGACGGTGCTGCGAGGTTTCGTGGCAGGTTGTACGTCCCAGCGGAGGAGCAGGTTCGTCGTGCGGTGTTACGCGAGGCTCATGGGAGCAGGTACACTGTACACCCGGGTGCGACGAAGAAGTATCGGAACTTGCGGAGGCAGTTTTGGTGGCCTGGCATGAAGAGAGATGTCGCCGAATTTGTGGCCAGGTGCCTGATCTGTCAACAGGTGAAGGCGGAGCATCAGCGACCAGGAGGTACTCTCCAGCCCTTGGATGTTCCTGCTTGGAAGTGGGACCATGTGACCACGGAATTCGTGGTAGGGTTGCCAAGGACCCCGAGTGGGCAGGACAGTATTTGGTTACTGGTGGATCGGCTGACGAAGGTGACGCGGTTGCTACCGGTCAAGGTCAGCTGGAGCGTGCCTAAGTTGGCTCGTCTTTATGTGGAGCGGATCGTGCCGTTGCATGGGGTTCCCATTTCGATCGTATCGGATCGGGATCCGCGCTTCACTTTTGGATTCTGGAGGAGTTTCCAGCGAGCTCTTGGCACGGAGTTGGTATTTAGCTCGGCGTATCATCCTCAGTCAGATGGTCAGTCTGAGAGGACCATTCAGACTTTGGAGGACATGCTGAGATCCTGCTGCCTGGAGTGGCAGGGGAGTTGGATTCATCACCTACCGTTGGTGGAGTTTGCCTATAACAACAGCTATCATTCGAGCATCGACATGGCTCCTTATGAGGCACTGTATGGGCGTCCTTGTCGGACTCCGCTTGATTGGTTTGAGGTGGGTGAGCATGTTTTGACGGGACCAGAGTTGGTGCAGCAATGTGTGGATGTTGTGCACCTGGTTCGTCAGAACATGTTGGCGGCCCAGAGTCGGCAGAAGAGCTATGCTGACCGTAGGAGGCAGGCCCTAGAGTTCACCGTGGGCGATCATGTGTTCTTGAGAGTTTCTCCGATGAAGGGGGTGATGCGTTTTGGACGGCGTGGGAAGCTGAGTCCCCGCTATATTGGCCCTTTCGCGATTGTGGAACGCATCGGTGAGGTTGCTTACCGGTTGCAGTTACCTCCTGAGTTGGCGTCGGTGCATGACGTGTTCCACGTCTCGATGTTGCGGAAGTATATGCCCGATGACTCTCATGTGCTCGAGTTTTCTGTTTGGCCTGAGGTGACTCCAGATCTTTCTCTCCCAGAGTTTCCGATCCGCGTGGAGGATAGGCGAGAGCAGCGCCTGCGGAACAAGGTCATTCCCTTGGTAAAGGTCGTGTGGCAACGACACTCTGGTGGTGAGGCTTCGTGGGAACGTGAGGACGAGATGCGTCAACAGTTTCCGTATCTATTTGAGTGAGCCTTCCTCTTCTTTCCCCTTGGGTTGTTCTCAATTTCGAGGACGAAATTCCTTAAGGGGGGAGGGCTGTAATATCCCGGACCTTTCGGATCCTTCTTCGTGGGTCCCGGATCTGGTTTTCGGAGCGTCCGGCTCTGTTGTGTCCGAAATTTTGTTTCGGACATCTTTCGTGTTCGGATCGGCGCGATCCGGAGTTGTTTCGGAGGCCCGGAGGCGTTCCGCGGCTTTTCTGCGTGTGTTTTCCGATTCCCGGTGTGTGTTTCGTCTTTTCCTTCGGAAGCTCGCTGCGGGCGAACCGGGCAGTTCCCCCAGGCGATCGGTGCGTTCCGAGGATTCCGGAAATGTAATTTTCTATTTTTTGGTATTTTTCCGAAAATTCAGATTTTCTATATAGCCCTAATTCCTTTTCTTTTTCTTTTCTCCTTTCTCTTTCTTCTTCTTCTTCCTCCTTCCTTCCCCTAACCGTGACCGCACCCTCCTCTCTCCCTCTCTCCCATTCGGACGCGGTGTGCCCCTCTCCGGCTACGGACGGCGGCGGGGTGACGGCGCGGACGCGTGGGCGACGGTGAGGCGATCTCGTGGGCGTGCGGCGAGCGTGGGAAGCGTGGGGGGTTCGTGAAGCTTCGAGCATTCTTCGTGATTCGTGATCGATCCGGCGGAGCATTCGCTCCATTGAGGTAGGGTGACGTTCCTTAACCTCATGCCGATCTTTTCCGCGATTTATAGGCCGCGGGGGGGCCGAGAGGGGATCGTTTGAGCGTTTTTGGGTTTTTCCATGATTTGGGGAGAGCTCGCCCGATCTATGGATTTGATGCATGATTTCATGTTTTGATGGCCTAGAATCATGCTAGGGGTCCCCAGGGGTCTTCCCCTTTGTTTTCCCCCTCTCCTATGGAGGCATGGGGGCGTGGTTAGAATTTTTGGGCGTTCTTCCGTGTCGCGCTAGGTATCCCTAGCGCGATCTGGCTGTTATTGGGTGTTCCCCTTGGGCCGTGCGTGCGTCCCGGGCACCCCGTGGAGTTCCGTGACCGTGTTTTTGGTATCTGGAGGTTCCGTTTGCCTTGGTCATGCGTTTGGCCGTGGGCGGTGAGTCCGTTTTTCTCCGACTGTGGCCACCGTGCGACGGGGCTGGTGCGTTGGGTGATTCCCACACGTTGTCGGACTCGGACGTCGTTTTCCGTTGACTTGAGAGTCTACTCCTTCAGTGACCCTCCACTAGTCGTAGCCCACCAGTACGAGGTGCTGGTCTCACCTGGGAGTGGTGTACGGGCACCCACCTTTCGAGACGGTTTGTGGACCGGTTACCGTAGGCTCCTCGTCTTAGCCAGAGTCCGGCTGCGGGGGAAAATCGGTCAGAGGGCCAGACCTAGGACGCGTGGTCTATGTGTGCACACGTGGTTGGGGGCGGTTGGACCCACGTCGACGGGCGTGACCCCAGCTAGTCACTTGTTGTGGTTACTTGTACGGTGTCTGCGCCTCGGGTAGGACCTACCACGTCAGGCGGTTCACCTGCGGTGCGGTATAAGACGTCAGGGGACGCTGCCGGCTGTGCTTCTAGTGGGTGGTACTCCTGTCGAGTACGGAGTGTCAGACTGTCAGTCGTGTGTTTCCGACCTTCGGGTTTTACGATTCGACCATTGGTTTCGGTCTTCTCGTACCGTGGCACGTGTGTCGGTTTGCGTGCCGTAGGGTCTAGTTCTGTAGAGTACAGGGCTTTCCTTTCCGAGGTACCTTCCTACCGCTAGAGTAGTGGTTTCTCGTTTTGCGAGGTAGGGTTCGAGTGATCCCTACTGAGTTTTGTTCCGAGACTCATTCCCTGCGTGTTTTCACCGTGTTTCAGGTGAGGCGCCACCTTCGGGGAGCGCGTCAGGAGCGCAGCGTGGTGCGGGTGCCCAGAGGTAGTGCCAGAGGTCAGAGCCGGGGGATGCCCCGTGTAGCTGTACTTTCCTTTCTTGTCACTGTACTAGTCGTGGACTACTGTTGCTGCTGTTGTTATTTCTATTGTGGACCATGTAAAATGTTAATTTATTTCCTGCTTAATTTTATAACTGTTTAATTACTGCAATTATCTGTGATGCTTGTGTAGTTTCCACACCATCCTTTTAACCCTTCCGAGTCTTCGGGCTCGTGGGTGGCGGTACGAGTCTCGGGTTATCGGGCCTTCCCGGTAATCGGATTCTCGGGTCGTTACACTCGGAGGACAGTGCGGTCGGTGGGCCCCACAGACCCGTAGATTGTGCCATCCGGACAGCACTATAGACGCGTGTTCGGCACCGCCGGGCGACATCAAGATGCTGCCCGTCAACCCGATTCGCATGATTCCCGGGCCCCGCATGTGACCTTTTACCTCCCTGCGTGGAGTGGGTCAAATATTTGTACCGCTGTAACATTGTTTAACCGGGAGTCCGTAAATCGGCCGGGGTTGTCTTCGCCACGCCGGGTGCGTGGAGGTAACGGTCTAAACTTCTCGGCGTTACTTTGCTTAGCTAGTATACGGTCTTATGCCACTACGAGAGTGTAGGTTCCTAGACCGTGTGTTCATGTCGCCGCTGTGAGTGTGAGAGTGACCCGTCCCGCGACTCGATCCGAGTCTGGAAGTTGAGTCAGACTACCTTGAACTCTGCTGGTTCCTTAGCCGCGCACGATCCACGCTTTCCCTCGCTTGGGATGACGAGTGAGTTTGCACTTCTGTTAGCAACGTGTAGCCCATAGGAGCTCTTAGTGTCGAGCCAAGGTCGCTCTAGTAGTCGTGTCATTGCTGGTTGAGTCGTGTCCATCTCATATAGCGTCGTCTCCTCAGTCCGTCCCGCATCACCTCACCTTCTCGGGGCGTGACGTGTGACTTCACTGCATGAACGTGGTGGAGCCACTGTACTTCCGACTGGTGATGAGGACCATTGGGGTCCATCAGCCAGTGGTCGAGTTCCCGGTGGCAGAGAAGCCGGGGGAGCGCGTCACTCGGATGACACGAGGCCTAGCAGCGGCCTTTGACTGGATGGCGTGGAATGCCATGCAGATAGCAGACTGGACAGCACTCGGGCGAGTGGTGACCGCTCGAGCAGACAGTGACGCGGCGTACTACACGGCGTACGCCAGACACTACCGGGACCAGGTGTTCCGCGGTGCCTACCGACCGGTACGACTTCTAAACTTAAACTCTGTCTATTATGCTTATGCTTTCTATATGATGACGCACTGACATTGGACTTCTAAATGCAGATCGACCCTGAGGGACGGCTTGCGGAGCTGCAGGGGCTCCTACACTCTATGATCAGGGAGCGAGACGAGGCTCGGCAGGCCCTGGCCCTACTGGTGAGTTTTCTAAACCCTAAACTATGCAAATTCTTATGATTATGATCATGCATGTGACTGACCTGGAGTTTTAGATGCAGTGTGCCGAGGGAGCCCAGCGGCAAGGGGCCGACGCTCCTCCTTCTTCGCAGACTCCCACAGACCGAGCCGAGCGGGACGCCGACTTCACATGGATGGTGGCGTGGGCCAAGGCGGCCGAGGTGGCGCTCACCGAGAGGGTACGCAATCACTACACTTTCCCCATTGTTTATGCTTATGAATATGAAACACACTTAACTGACCATGAAAATGTATGCAGACGACCGAGCTGACCCAACTTAGGGCTGAGCTTGAGCAGAGCCGGGCAGCGGCTAGGGAGGAGGTGGCCCGCCTGCGGGAGGAGGTGGCCCGCCTGCGGGAGGAGGCGGCGCAGAGTCGCCCGGCGGATGCACTGGAGATGGCACTTCTTCGCGCGGAGCTGGAGCAGCTTCGAGCTAGTGCCACCGAGGTGGAGCGTTACCGGGCCAAGGCAGAGCGGGCTCAGCTCTAGGTCGCCAGACTAGAGGGGATGGTGGCGGGCATGAGGGAGGTGAGTCGAGAGCGTAGCAGAGTGACTCCGAGCGGTAGCCACGGCACTCACAGCTCCTTGAGGAGTTACTTTACGGGATCCTCCGTCCACCGGAGGAATGAGGACGAGGAGCAGCGCCGACGACAGCGCGATGAGGCGACCTCGGCGATGCCTCCACCAAAGAGGCATGAGGGTGGTGGAGACAGTGACGGGGGTTAGGGAGAGGGACAGACCTGACTTTGTACTTGGGACTCGACTTTTGTACATGATATGATATGATAGTGGTATGATATGTTTTTTGGGGGTTTTCTGTTGCGCGAGTAAATGTATGAATGTAGGAATGAATGCAAATGTTTAACACTGACTTATTGACTACGACTACTAACTTGACACGCGTGAGATGGACATGTGCGAGAGAGATGACACGAGCGAGAGACGACTACGAGTGAGGGAGAGAGATGACTACGACTACGAGTGAGATGACTATGAGTACGAGAGAGAGGAGGTGAGAGGGACATGACAGAGTTGAGAGAGAGACGCCAAACTAAGTGAGAGAGAGACGCCAAACTGAGAGAGAGAGAGACGCCAAACTGAGCGAGAGAAAGACGCCAAACTGGGTGAGAGAGAGACGTCAAACTGAGTGAGAGAGAGACGCCAAACTGAGTGAGAGAGAGACGTCAAACTGAGTGAGAGAGAGACGCCGACTCAGAGTGAGAGAGAGATGTCAAACTGAGTGAGAGAGAGAGACGTCAAACTGAGTGAGAGAGAGACGCCGACTCAGAGTGAGAGAGACGCTTACTCAGAGTGAGGGAGAGACGCCGACTCAGAGTGAGAGAGAGACGCCCAACTGAGTGAGAGAGAGATGTCGACTCAGAATGAGAGAGAGAGAGCAACGTTCCCACGGACGTGAGAGACGCGAGAAGGGAGACACACCGACTCACGGGTGAGAGAAAGGGAGAAGTATACAAACAGTGTAGCAGGGAAATAGGCTGTTAATAACAGGCCGCTCTCGGGAAGAATTACCAGATAAAGACTGCATGCAAAATGTTTTAGCAGGTGAGAGAAAGTAGATAAACGGTCCATATTTAACCGTCCAAGAAGAAGAATGGCTAGAGACCTTCCGTTCAAACCTTAAGATCGAACTGTCTAGAAGCTAATGGGTGGTAAATTTTCAACCGCTCAATAGTTTGAACGGCCTGTCGTGAGGCTGTTCATCTTAGCGTACTGGGAGTCCGAACGGGACTCTCTTGGAGAGTCCTAATCTGAGGAAGTGAGTTTTAATTCAACTCAAACTCTATCCTAACCCAATTTAGACCTATCCTAGCTCAGTCCTAGTAGGAGTAGGCCTCTAATCAAGCTCTATAAAAGGGGGGGCCTAAGTTCGCAATACACATCATAGCCCTCTTTCTAAGCCTCAAACCTTTGATATTCTTGCTCAAATCATCGTGAAAAGGTGCCTCGAGGGGAGTTCTATGGAAGGAGGAGTTTATGAAGGGCCAAAGCCGGCCAGAAAGGAGCGCGAGGTGCTCCAACGGCTGACTACAATCCTGTGTCATCTCAGCTCTAGTCCTTTGAGAGAGGTACGTTAGCACGATTTCATTCAAATTAGTTCATTCATTCACTCACATGTTCTTCCTCTCCTTCTCCCTTTTCTCCTTTCTTCTCCATCTCAGCTTCTCCCTGGCTCCAGGCGTTATTCCACTTTAAAGTGGATGGCTCCCATGGTCCGTGCATTGCCCCTAGGAGTGACATCCATCCTGAAGTCCTGGCACCTTCACTCACTCTTGGTATTAGGCCAAAATTACCCAAAGTTGTCCTTTGACTGGCACATCATCTCAGCCTTGGTAGAAATCTAGCACCCTCAGACCCATACATTCAGTTTCCCATCTTTTGAGGTCACTATCCTACTGGAGGAGGTAGAGACCTATTTTTCCTTTCCTAGGTCTAAGGTGGGTGAGGAGGACTTAGTGTGTCATACCGTTGCCCCTGTAGACCCTAGGCTCATCTTGGGAGCGTTTATACCAGATAGTAAGGACATCCATACCTTCATAGGCTCACGTCAGATCCACCTTCTTCCTCTTAGCCAGTGGGTAGTTGAACATTGTAGGAACAGGTGTGGGTGGGATGAGGCTATAGCCAAGGCCGCGTCTATTTGCCTATGCGGGGCTATCGTGTTCCCTTCTGTCGACCATGTGCTAGAGACTCCTATCCTTAGTACCATCAGTGGCCTGTGGCAGGGCCTCTATATCTCCCAGGCCGTCCTTGCCTACTTGTACGAGGGCCTTACCTCAGCAGCTCTAGAAGGTCCTCTTTTCGGCTCCATGACACTTCTAGAGTGTTGGATGGGTGTCAGGATGAAATTCAGTCATAAGAAGGATGTCACTTCAGCCAGTCGGATCTTCGGGAGCCATCCCCTCTTCTTCATAGGTGGCGCCTTCGGGTTTTCTCCACAGGTAGAGTGTAGGACAGCAGAGAAGAAGACCAGGGACGAGTGGTGACTGCACCTCAACAAATTGCCCCTGGATTGGTTCGTGATGCACCCTGACTTCCTTTGCGACACCACTGTCAGGGTATCTAGGAGGCCAGGCTTGGATCTGAGATTGGTGAGCGACACTGCACTGGCGATGTACAGCCCGCACCGGTGCTACCTACATGTTGGACTTCCCAAGACTGTTCTTCCAGCACTACCCCACCTTCCCGCACTACATGCGAGGAGGATTGGTACAGAGGAGGACGAGCAGGCGGTCAGGAGTGCCCTGATCATGTGGGAGTTGAGCAGGGTGCTTACCCTACCGGCGGAGGTTGTAGAGATCCCAGCGACACGCTAGGATTATGTTAGAGAGCTGAGAGAGATACGTCCCCGCGGGGATGCCCAGCGGAGGACTGAGTGATTTTCCTTTTCTTTCATGATGCTTGATATAGAGACTTATGCTTTAGAAACTTTGGTAGATGAATGAATAAAATTGCTGGCTTGATTGGTTTGAGTTTGGCTTTTCTTGTACGTGATTGAATGAGTTGGGATAAGCACAGGATTCACACGGTCACACTCGGACCGCTTAGTTAATAAACAGTTAAAAGCTAACCGTTCCAAGAATAGAACGGCTCTATTAGAGCCGTGCATTAGATCAACGACAGAGTTGAGAGAAGGGAATTGAACGGCTTATTTGTAGGCCGTGAACCTGATTAAATGGTCAATGGTCAACCGCTCAGTCATTGAACGGTCTAATGAAAACTGTAGATCTTTGGAGGAGCTCAAGGTTGGAACGGTTTGAAGGGAACCGTGCGAATAATAGGACAGTCTGATTGTGGCCGTTTGAATTGAATGTCACGGTTATCCACGGACCGTTTATGGACTGAAGTACTGAGCCTTGAATTTCAACCTGCCCCTGCACACATACAAATAAATAAATAAACAAATTAAATATGTTTTAGGCTTAACCCCTTGGCGGTAGCACGTTAGGAGATGACCAGTTCTTGATTTTTGGTCAAGGGGGTAAGCCTTATTAAACAGGCAAAAATGACATGAAAGGAAAAATGAATGCAATGCATGCCATGAATGTAGATCATGATGATGAAAATCTTTTGTGATTTTGAAGATATCTAACTTTTTTGGATTTCGAAATATTTGATTTTTTTTATTTTGAAATACTTGATTTTTTGGGTTTTGAAATATCTGATTTTTTTAGATTTTAAAATATTTGATTTTTTTATTTTGAAATATTTGATTTTTTGGATTTTGAACTATTTGATTTTTTTTGGATTTTGAAATATTTGATTTTTTGGGTTTTGAAATATCTGATTTTTTTAGATTTTGAAATATTTGCTTTTTTTGGGTTTTAAAATATTTAATTTTTTTAGATTTTGAAATATTTGATTTTTTGGGTTTTGAAACCAGCTCAAACCTGACGACGGGGAACCCTATATCTCACTAGGGGTCTCTTGGGTTCAATGTGCGTTATAAGTGATCGCCCACAGTCGGGGCCCAACTTTGCTTAACGGTGCTTCTACCGAGGCCATGCCCGGGGTAGGATTCATTCCCTGGAAAATAAAAGAGAATTCGATAGAAAAGATGACAATACATATAGAGGTTTTTTAGGGCTTGAGTTATTCTCACGACGCCCCTTTTCAGAGAATTTTGGTCTGTTGCGTCGGGACTTTGTGTCCGTCATCGAACCTACATCCGCTCTAGGCACGCATACGACCGGGCTCATAACGTCCCGCGGGGAAACTGTACTGTCACTATTGTCATGCCTAGTTTCATTATTTTGGGGATTTTTAGACTTTCGAGCTTCGAGCCTTTGGATAAGCTTTTAGCTTTGTCTTTGATTTTTGCCCATTTTCTCTATTTCTTTTCTTTCTTTTTACTTTCTTGAATGCGGAATAAGGTCATAACAGACTGTCCTTATTTGAGACCTCTTTTTATTGGGGTGTCTATATTAGTTCTCGCCCCCTTATTCACCACTTGCGCCTATTTTCAGTCGAGAGGGGAGAAAAAATAAGGATTTTTACTTTCCCCTAAGCATGGCCAAGGGAGAAATGGTGTTGCGCAAAAAGAAGAGAACCGAACTAGAGGAGGTCGTGTAGTGTGTGAATGTTGAATCGGGGATCCCCCTTTGTGATCAAGTAGAAGCACACCCCGCCGCCGGGCCGTTGCTGGCTTGACTATATGAATAAAAACATTTTAAATACAACTCATTCCACGGATTTGGCAATTCTTCACCCTCCGCATTAACTAAACGGTACGCGTTACCAGGATAGACTTCCTTAATTACAAACGGCCCTTCCCAATTAGGTTGCAGCTTAGACTTGGGACTTGCTGATCTGATAAATTTACGCTTCAAAACCATGTTACCCACTTGGAATTTTCTTTCAATAATCTTCTTTTGAAAATACCGCGAGACACGTTTTTGATAAACCGAGACGTGATTGGCCGCATCTAGCCTCTTCTCATCTAAGAGTTCCAGTTGTACTAGCAACGCCTCTCGACGTTCGTCGAGATTGAGTTCTTTGTCCAGTTGCACTCTTAGGGAAGGGATCAAGATCTCATAAGGGAGCACCGCCTCCATCCCATAGGTGAGAGAAAAAGGAGTTTGCCCAGTGGGAGTACGGACGGAGGTGCGATAAGCCCATAGAGCTTCTATCAGTTTATCGGCCCAATCCGCAAATTTGTGCGACTCGCATGTTTTCTTTATGATTTTAAGAAGGGTTTTGTTCGTGGCCTCAGCTTGGCCATTACCTTGGGGGTAGTATGGTGATGAATGATGCAATGAAATATTAAACTTCTTACAGAGGTCCCGAAGTTCTTGAGAAACGAATTGAGGCCCATTATCGGTGACGATATCACTTGGCACTCCAAACCGCGAGATGATATTCTTGAGAATGAAGCGGCACACTGTGGTGACTTTGATTTCTGCATAAGCTTCAGCTTCCGCCCACTTGGTGATGTACTCCGTAGCAGTCAGAATGAAAGATTTCTGTTTAACCTGAGCATCAGGGTCACCAAGTAGTCCAACAATATCAAAGGCCCACATCGAGAAAGGCCAAGGAGCAGAAAGAGGATGGAGAGAAGAAGCCGGAGCATGAATTTTGTCGACATGAAGCTGGCATTGAAGACACCTACGAACATAGGTGGAACAGTCTTCTTCTAGGGTTGGCCAGTAATAGCCCTGCCTAAGAATCTTCTTCGCCAACGCCTGTCCATTAACGTGCCCTTCACATTCACTAGAGTGAGCGGCTTCTACTACCTTCCAAGCCTCATCGTCATCCAAACACCTCATTAGAACTCCATTGAGAGCCCGCCTATATCACTCTCCAGCAATAATTATGTATCTGGAGGTGACTCTTCTAATGGCCTTGCGCTGCTCGGTGTTCGCCGTCTCGGGAAAGGAACCATCCCTGCAATACTACTCTATCTCATGGTACCACGACAATTCTTCTTCTTCTATGATCTCCTCAAGCTCAGTCAATGAAACTTCTCTCAAATCTTCCCTCTCCACCTTCCTTTCTACATACTTCCTAAGATTGTCAAACCAGGGATCCTGAAGGGAAGAAGCGTCTAACCGCTGGACTACAATAGTCTCAGTGGCGCGACTAAGGGGGAATGAAAGAGAAGAAGCGAGCGATGCAAGTGCGTCGGCCAGAATGTTCTGAGAACGAGGAGTATGAATGTAGATGAGTTTCCGGAATTGCCTAGCCAAGAGCGTGATCAAATCTTGATAAGGTTTGAGTTTAGGGTCACGGGTGCGGTAAGTTGACAGAACTTGACGCAGCACCAATTGAGAATCTTCTATGATGTTAAGGTATCGCGCGCCCATGAGGTAGGCGTGCTTCAATCCGGCAAGGAGAGCCTCATACTCAACTATGTTATTCGTGGCAGGAAAAGAGAGTTAATAAGTGATGGGGATGGTTACTCCTTCCGGAGTGAGGAGAACGGCGCCGATTCCACGGCCCTGAGAATTGAGAGCACCGTCGAAATGAAGAGACCAAAAGGGAAGATGAGTGATTACTACCAAGTGTTCATCAGGAAACTCGTCCTGGATTGAATCAGTGCGAGGGATAGGAGAATGAGCAAGGTGTTCAGCAATCACATATCCCTTGATCGCTTTCTAAACAATGAAGGTGATATTAAATTGGGAAAGAAAGCTCTGCCAGCGAGCTAATCTGCTAGAAAGGATGGGCTTTTCTAAGAGATAATGAATTGGGTCCATTCTAGAGATCAACCTAACCTCATGGGCAAGGAAATAGTGTTTGAGTTTTTGAGCTACCCATACTAATACTGCGCAGGTCTTCTCCATGGCAGTATACTTGGATTCAGCAGGATTGAGCAACCTCAAAAGGTAGTATGCTGCCCTTTCCCTTCCTTCATCATCCACCTGTGCCAGGACAGCTCCTAGGGAGTCCTCAATAACAGAAATGTATAGGATCAGGGGTTTCTCAGGGATGGGTGGTTGCAGAACTAGGGGATTAGAAAGATAAACCTTAAGATCTTCATAGGCCTTCTGACATTGTTCATTCCATTCGAACTTAGCTCCCGCCTTCAACAATTCATAGAATGGGTGGCACCTTTGTGAATGTTGAGATATGAACCTTCTAATGAATTGCAAGCGCCCAATCAAACCTCTGAGTTCAGTGATGTTCTTAGGTGGCGACATCTCCATAACGGCCTTTGCTTTATTCGGATCAATCTGAATCCCCCGTTTACTAACTATAAACCCAAGCAATTTCCCCGATGCAACTCTGAACACGCATTTCTTTGGATTCATCTTCAGTTTGTACTCCCTAGTCCTTTGCAACACCTTGGCTAAGATGGCGGGGTGTTCTTCTTTGGACCTCGACTTCACCAGGATATCGTCCACATAGGCTTCCATGTACACATGCATCATGTCGTGGAAGATGGCCATCATTGCCCACTGGTACGTGGCACCTGCATTCTTTAATCCGAATGGCATAACAACATAGCAATATGTGCCCCAGGGCATGGTGAAAGAGGTCTTCTCTAGATATATTTGATTGTAACCAGAATATCCATCCATAAATGAGAGGGCCTCATACCCAGCTGTGTTGTCAACCAACACGTCAATGTGAGGAATCGAAAAATCATCTTTCGGACATGCCTTATTTAAGTCCCTGAAATCGATACAAATTCAAATTTTTTCGTCTTTCTTCATTACAGGGACTATGTTCGCCACCCATTGCGGATATAACACAACTCTAATAAACTTGGCCTTATGCAATTTATCAACTTTCTCCTTTATTCTTAAGGCCATCTGCGGGTGGAATCTTCTTAATTTTTGCTTAACGGGCTGAAATAACTCATGTGGTTTAAGGTTAATGTATTCATTGAGTTTGACTTTAAAATCTCTTAAAAAATATCTGAAACATGTTTAAAAAACCTAAACCATCTGTTTCATGTTGTGTCTTGTAAAATACGGTCTAACCTTCGCCCCTGTGGTCTTGATGATTGGTTTTGATGATAGCAAACACTATAAGTCACCATATGCATGTGTGCATGAAAGACCTTGTTGATTCATTTAAGTGCATTCATATGTGTTCTTGTATTTGTGAAGCATTCATATGTGTTCATGGATTTGTGAATGTGTGCTTGTGAATGACATTCCATTATATTTATCTGACATCTGGTCGATGCATTCATATAACAGAGTCAGCACAATTGAATTGAGCATACAGTCAGTACACTGCATGCAGAAGTGGGTCGACCCCCTTCTTAGATGGGTCGACCCCCCCTAGACTTCCAATTCTATACACTGCCAGCACACACGTTCAAAGTCTCTGCATTTGAAGTCTACACAGCTGTAAGCACTTCAAAGTCCACACACTGCATTGCATGCGAGACCTTAAGTCTGTACATTGGTCCGTTGTCGTAGACTAAGTCTATACACTGCTTGCATCCTCTTCAAGTATGTACATTGGTCTTGGCTTATGCATTCATAAAGTCTATACACTCTTCGGTTGGCTTCAACTGAAGTCTGTACATCGGCATGCATTACTTCAAGTGTGTACAGAGCCGTTTGCATCGTTCATGAAGTCCATACATTCACTGTAGCTTGCTTAGCTGAAGTTTATACATCCATCGTCTCATAAAGTGTGTACATTGCATCACATTGGTAAAGTCTGCACATTGTGCTTTGAAGATGCATCAAGTCTAGACATTGTCCTGTAGCAAGCACGAAGCCAAGTCTGTACATTCGTCAAGGGGCCAAGTCTATACATTGTGTCGTTCACATCTTCAAGCATGTACATTGCCCAGTCTGCATCTCGCAAAGTCTATACATTGGACTGTGCTTCACAAAGTCTATACATTGGACTGTGCTCGTAAAGTCTATACATCCATCGGTTCTTAGTTGGGCCAAGTCTATACATTGGCAGCACTGTGCAAGTCTATACATTGGCAACGTGTCTGTGTTTCAAGCCATTCGTCAAGTCTATACATTCCCAGTCTTTACCTACGTTCAGAACTCCAAGTCTATACACTGGTAAAGTCTACACATTGTACCTTGAAGCTGTTCAAGTCTATACATTGTCTCGAGCATTCAAGTCTGCTCATTGGTTTCTCATTTGCATTGAAGTCTATACATTGTTCTTCACTTCAAGTCTGTACAGAGTTTGCCTTGTCTCGTCCTGCATACATATCTAAGTCTATACAGCCAGTGTCTGCGTTGCCTTGCATTTCATCAAGTCTACACACTGTAGATGCACGCACTCAAAGTCCATAAGTCTATACACTGCACTGCTCTTGCACGGCACACCAAGTCTGTACAGAGCTTTCGTCTCATGCATCGGTGCATTGCTCATCTTTTAAACATTGAGTCTGTACATTCCAGCGTCTCATTTAGCATCTTTGTGCATGAAGCATTAAGTCTGTACATCGCTGCATTGCAAGACACCAAGTCTATACACTCCTTGTTTCATGTCTATACATTCGGTTGTTCCATGCATTCTCATCAAGTCTATACAGAGCTTGCCTCAAAGTCTGGACAACGTTCGCCCCAATGTCTGTACAGCCTGTGTGTTGAACGAACACAAGTCTGTACATCGTCCAGCGCTTCATGTGAAGTCTGTACAATGCCTTAGTCTTCTACACATGAAGTCTATACATTGCTGTTGCATTCACGCCATGTCCATACACTGCATTTGTGCATTGTTCACAGCAAGTCTGTACATAGAGTTCTCATGCATGTAAACATCAAGTCTATACACTCCTTTGTTGCATGTCTATACATTCGAGTGCTTCATGCATCACACAGAAGTCTGCACATCCCTTTCTGATAAGTCCATACATCATTTGTCAAGTGTGTACATTGAGGTCACTTGAAGGGCTTCAAGTCTATACACTCTCACGTTGTACATACTTGCATATTTACTGCTTCGAAAGTCTATACACTCGCTTGTGTTATCAAGTATATACACTCGTCCTCCTTCACACGACTAACCCTATACATCCATTGTCTTGCCTGCTGAATAAAGTCTATACACTGTCTTCAGCTGATATTGTTCATCGACTGAACTCTTCATTAATCTTGCAGGTGTCTGGGCACGTGATCCGAGGTTGGCACCTGGCACGTGACCCGAGGACAAAGAGGGCACAAGCCCAGCACATGTCCTAGTTACTGCTGCTATAAATGCGAAGCTTCTTCTCCTGAAGAATTTATCACGTGCTGAAAAAAAAAGAGTGTCTGCACGATCCAGCAAGAAGAAAAAGAGAGCAGCAGAGAGTGATAGAAGAAGAGAGCAACAGAGAGCAGAAGAAGAAGAAGAAGAAAGAAGAAGAGTGAGCCTGAGCAGAAGAATAGAGAGAGCAGAAGAGAGATCGAGAAAGAGAAAGAGAGAGCGTGAGTTGAGAAGAAGAAGAAGAAAAGTAGCAGAAGAAGTTCCTACTGGACCGTGGATCAGATCCAGGCCAGTCAGCTCCCTTGAGAGCCACATTGTGCATTTGATTTTCCAGCTTTCTGTTTGCTGTGTTATTTTCATTTCTTATTTTTCCTTTTGTTACTCTGATTACTATTGTTCTTCCGATTCTTAGTAGTGAGGTCGGGTTCCTCCTGTGGACTCAGGAGAAGGGAGATTTGATCTCCAGTTCGCTGGTGACTGTGGGTCATCAGTGGTTCCCTCCTGGTCTGGAGGAAGAGAGGTCTGTGACCTCTGGTTTGCTGGTGACAGGGAGTCACTGGTGGGTTCCCTCCTGGTCTGGAGGAAGGGAGACCTTGTGTCTTCGGTTTCCAAGTGGCTGGGAGTCACTTGAGGTGTCCCTCCGGTCTAGAGGAAGAGGGGAGGATGTTCCCCTGGTCAAGCTGTTTGGCAGCAAGTGTTCGCAGACTGAGTCTGTTGGTTCTAGCATTAGCTAGTGAAGCCTCACTCCGGTTTGGAGTGAGGGGTGGATGTTGGTCTTGGTGACCGAACCACCTAAAAATCTTCTGTGCAGTGTGGTTGTGTTTTTTCTCCTTGTCTTCTACCTCTTTCACAGGTTGCCTTAGCATTCTCGTTTCTATCTGTGCTGCTTCCGCTAGCTGATAGTTTAGGCGCGCCTTATATATTTGCTCTATTGTTTAAGCCATCTGTGTTTTAATTCTGCAATATTGTTTAAGCGAAAAGTTTTTTTAAGGGTGGGATTCATTCACCCCCCCCTCTGAATCCAGCGCACCGATCCTATCAACGGGTGTTGCCCCTGGTTTAAGAATAAGTCGGTGTTCAACCAGAGTGGGGTCAAGACCCGGCATGTCCTCATAGAACCAGGCAAATGAATCAATGTACTCCCTCAAAACCTTGATCAGCTCCTCTTCAACCTGAGGAGGGAGATTAGCGGAGATAATTATGGGCCTGGGGTCCTCTTCCGTTCCAAGATTGATTTCTTTGGTGGGTTCGTCCACTGCCGTTGACGGTTCATCAAACCTCTTCAAACCTTGTGCGTACAGGTCGGCAGTGTCATCCACATCGCTTTTCTCATCATCAACTGGGTCCTTCTCATCAATGATTTCATAAACACCTAATCCGTCATTACTCCACACCCCTTCTAATTCTGCCTCATCTTCCAAAACTATCGCGGTCTCTACAAATTCCGGGCACTTAAGAAGGGCGTGACATCTCTGAGCTAAATCTTGCAGGAACTTATCTGGGACGGATTTGGAATGATGCATCGCAGGGTGCGCTGCAGACGTGGATGGGCGGACCACACTAGTGTTGAGTTATGATTTTGATGATTGTTGGCGTTATAGTTTTGATGATAACTAAACTTAATGTGTGATTGAGTGATGATAACTAAACTTATGGTTGATTGCACATTCATGTTTAAATATGTTTGAGATGGCAAATGGCAATGGTACATGGTCTTGATTCATGCTTGATTGAATTATTTTTACAAGAGGCAAGATGTTTCATAACCTCTTTAATGTGAACAAGCATGGTATTAACCTTAACTATCTTGCTTGTAGGATCAAACACATGGCAGTCACCTGGTGAACTAAACTTGTGGATAAGCACCCTGCTCCTCTACAATCCAAAACAGGTGGTATATGTCATTTACTATCAAGAACTATTGGTGAGACTCTTACCTTGTGTATCTCATGCTTAGCATCGATCTCACCTTGTGTATCTTATGTATACACCTCGTTCATGCACATTCAACATGAAACCCTTCTGGCCATCGTGCGCCCTCACCCGCAGATCGACCTGCGCGGTCAGGTCACGGGGATTTGATATGGACTTGAAGCTCTTGACTTTTGGACATGTTTCATTGGTCTAACATTTCATTTTTGCAGGTTTGGAGATTGGCGGTCGACCTGTGGACCCTTAGCGGTCGACCTGAAATAACAGAATTGAAGATTGGCAACCTGTAAACCTGGCGGTCGACCGCCAGGACCCTAGCGGTCGACCGTCTTTTCCAGCAGCCATACAGCTACAGGATGGCCCCTAGCGGTCGACCGCCAGTCCCGAGGCCCCCTTTTGTTGACTTTTGTTTCAAGCTCGAGGAGTGGTCTTTCCACCCATTTGTTTAATCCTAAAGACACCCAATCCACCATGATTTGTGGATCTAGTCTGGGGCTTGTCTTTGGACCATTTAAGAGATATAAAACATCTCATTGAAGCCATAACCCTAACCAACAAAGAGGGCTTCAAGGGAGATCTAAGGGGAGGCTGTCCAAGGAGGAAGAAGAGGTACTGTAGCTCCATGAACAGTACCTCGTGCAGCAAGTTCTTCATCCATCTACAAGTTATTCAAGGTACTTCTCAAGCCAACAAGCATCTATGAAGTGAAGAATCAAGGAACCAACAAAGAGAGATCAAGGGGGAGGCTATCAAGACGCAAGCAAGAGTTTAAAGAAGAGATCAAAGGGAGGTTATCCAAGTGAAGAAGGAAGAGTACTGTAGCCGTGAACAGTACTCCGTGCAGCAACTCTACATCCACTCCAAGCCCATTCAAGCTTAATCTGAAGCCATTCAAGTGAAGTAGGAAGCATCGTTCCAAGCTCTATATCATACACTCAAGGGAGGCCAAATCAGGAGTCTTCTAAACTGTGCCTCATTGTTGTTGTGTTTTGGGCTTTATATTTGTGTTCTTCACAATCTGGAAACATTCGTGTGTGTGTGGATCGTTGTGGGTCCGTGGTCGTGTGTGGTCATTGTGTTCCATTCGTGTGTGCGTAGATCTTCCTAGATCTACGTGTGTGTGTGTGTGGATCTCTTAGATCCAATTGTTTTAGTGTGTGGTTTGCTGCACTTGTCGCAGCGTGTGTGTGTGGTAGTGATCCGGTTGTCGGATCGTGTTGGAGTTCATCTCCGTGTGTGTGTGTGTTGGAGCTTGCCTCCGTGTGTAGTTTGGGGCGCGTCCCCATGTGTGTGTGCAGGTGTCGTCCTACGTGTGTGTTTGGAGCATCGTCTCTGTTTGGGGATTCATTCCCAAGTGAAGCCTCACCGGATTTGGTGAGGGGTGGACGTAGGATTGCCGTCGTTGCATCCGAACCACCTTAAAGACCGATGTGCATTGTGTGTTATTTGTGTGGTTTGATTGCTTTCGTTGTATGGTCGTGTGGGAACGGTGAGTTTGAGAGAATTGGTTAATTAGTTTTTAATTGCTAATTATTGTTTACCACATATTTTGTAAAAAGCTAAAAGTTTTCCTTAAAATTGGTGAACACCCAATTCACCCCCCTCTTGGGTGTCATTGATCGCGGGACTTCAACTAGAACTAGACTCTATCCCAACCGACTCTACCAACCTAGGAGACTCTGCAGAATGTACATCTAACCTAGGAGACAAGAGATCTACTGGGAAAGGAGCAGGGGTCTCATCCCCCTGGGGAGATGGGTAGAACATAGCGTAATCCTCCATTGAAACCTCCATTTTAAAATTGGAATTTTTTTGGAGGTCGGAGGAGATTACACAACAGGAAGAGGAGGGCGGAGGAGGAGGAAGTTGCATGGGAAACAGAGAGGGGAAGATGCAATCAAAGAAGGGGTCGGAAGATGAAAACCACATCTCGTGGAGTTCAGCAGTGGGGGAGGGAGGAGTAAACAGGGTTGATAAATCAATGGGTGGGCAGCGCCCACATGCACATGGCACAAATAGAATTTTAGGTGGTCTTTCCGTGAAGTACGGGTCGACCATAATCGGAGGGGAACAGGGAACAAACCCCAATTGCTGAAACAAGGAGGCAAGACGGGACGGGGACAAAGAAAAGGTAGTTATGGAGCTCCCCGCCTCCCGCGGCCTTCGGTGAACTAGCTCAGTCGGAGAATGCTTTACAAGCTGCATCTCCATTCTCTTCGGGCAAACTTCCTCTTCATGGAACATCTTTTCAAAGCAAGTACAGAAATCATCCATGTCACCCACCAGCCCCTTCAGTGGCGACGGTGGGTCAGCAACAGCATGAGCGGCATCAGTCTTCATATCAGAACAGGACGACGGCTTCCTCAAAGTGCCTGGCTGTAACAGGTCTTTCACAAAGTGTTGACGGTAATCCCACGTCAGTGGCCCGGAGTCTCCCAGTATGGACAGTGCTGACTCCCGGTAGCCAAGGCCTCTCCGGCTCATTTTCCTGCCTTTAGGGACGGGCTTAGTTCGCCCTTGCAACTGCGCGCCGAGGCCCAAGCCCGGCTGATAACCTAACTTCAAGATCATGTGCCACCCTTTTGAATATCTAATCTTGGACTTAATTTTGACATTCACTGGTGCAGTGGCGGGCTTGCGTGACGCATATGCCCATGAGTAGTTTAAGTCTATAACAGAAAGGACTGGCCTGTTGCTTGGCCACAAAGTATGAAGAATCTTATATGCAATCGCATCAACAGACTGGACTATGGAGATACTCTTCACCTTAACTACCCGACCTTGAAATGGGAACTTAAGGCATTGATGGGCAGTTGAGGGCACAACATTCAAACTATCTATCCATGGACGACCCAGAATTGCCTTGAACATTGGGTCTATGTCCAGCATGTAAAACTCCACATCCATCTTTAATGGCCCTAGATCGGCCTGTACTGTCACGACCCCATGGCAGGCCTGTCTGCAGTTATCATATGCTACAATTATGGTTGGCGTTGGCCTAAGTATGTCTTCGGAGATATTGCAGGCACGTAGTGTACTTAATGGACACACATTTATCGATGCTCCCGTGTCTACAAGGGCTGACTCAACTGCCACTTTGTTTAAGGAGATGGTAATGCAGAGTGGCATCTGCCGTGCCTCTGGGGGCGCCAATTCTGACTCAAAAAATGAAATGGAAGGGCCCCTCGTGATAGTGGCCAACACTGACGGCAAACTGTCTACCGCCACGTCTTCGCTAACCATGACTTTTGCAGAAAAGCCCTTAAGGCGTCCTGATGTAGCGTGGACCTTTTAATCAACTCCAGAACTGATATTTTGGCCGGCATCCGGTCCAAATGCTGTAGCAAGTCATACTTCGTGCCGGGCATGGGGTCTACTTCTTCTACTTCAACTGTTGAGGAAGGAATTTGGGGATTGGGTGAAGATGCACCAGGGAAAGGGTAACTTCTGTGAAATGGACGCCCACTCCGGAGGGCGCACTGTCGTGTCGGCACGGCATCAGATGGACTCCCGATTGGCCTAGTAGGGTAAGCGGCAGAGATAGAAATGGTGGTGAGGTTGACGGAAGCTGGTCTGACAGGCCCTAGCGGGGTGGTAGTGGGTGAAGGGTTAAGTGGAGGGGTGATGATGGAGGGCATGGCGGGTGATGGTGGAAGGATTGGCGGAATGGTGGGGAATGTGGCGGGTGCAATAGGTGATCGGGAAGGGATAGTGGGTGGAGCGGTAGCGAAGGTGGTGGGTCGAAGGACAGAGGGAACATAAGGCGCAGAGGAATTGGTATGGTGGAAAGCCAAAAGATGAGTGGGAGTCTCATCATTAAAGGACCACCCAGCATTAGGGGCTGGGCGGTGGACTCCATTCACTTGAGCCGGTGTCGGCGGCTGTTGTTGTTGTTACTATTGAGGAGCGGGTGGATGTTCTGGCATGGGATGCTGATGAATCCCGAGGTCTTGGTGCTGCTGTTGCTGCTGTGGAGGTTGTTGTTGTTGGATAGGTTGCTGAAACTGCTGCTGTTGAGGTGCCGCCTGCTGCGACCTGGCTTGTCTTCTTATTTCTTTTATATCTTCAATTAATTTGTGCATTTGGGCCCAATCAATCCTCTTGCCCTCATGTAAATCATACACCAAATCTCTGAACTGGTAGCATCTCTCTATGGTGTGCCCGGGTTGCCGATGGTATATACAATAGCTTGACTGATCGACTGTCGGATTCCAATTCTGACGCTCCGGAGGCAATTGAATGTCACCAGTGAACATTAAGGCCGAAAAGATGTCAGGGAGTGTTTCTGGCAGTGGTGGGTAATTGACTCTCTTGGGTCCCGGCCGAGCAGGTCCATAACCAGCGGGAGGAGGAGGAACGTTATGGTACTGGGGTGGCTGTTGCGGTTGTTGTGGTGGTGGTGGTGGTTGTTGTGGGTGCTGAGGAGCCTGGTAGGAGGGTCGGGGAGCTTGAGGAGTGGATAACTGGGGGTTGCGTGGAGGTTGCTGGAAACGGGGTGGAGTGGATTGGTTATAGAATTGAATAGCCTGGACATGCTCGTTGATTTGGAGCCCCTCAGTAACTGGGCCTTGGGATTTTCGGGTGGTTTTAGATTTCTGGGCCTCGAACAATGAATGGATGGGGGAGTCCTTGAACTGGGTCTAGATAAATCGGGCCCGACTATACAACTGGTGCATGTTTGATATATCGTTCATTGCCAAGATATTCCGGAACGTCGGAGTAGCATTAGAAATCAGCAACTTTACTTTTTCTTCTTCCGGGATCTGCCTGGGCACACGCGAGGCCATCTGCCTCCATCGATCTGCATACGCGGCAAAGTCCTCATCTAGCTTCATCTTTTCTGCAACTTGGTCTGTAAAGGAATACTCAGGACCAACCCGATCTTGGAATCTCTGGATGAACTTCTCTTTCACGGTCTTGAAACTCTCTGCCTCCTCCAGAGGCAGGGTATAGAACCATTCAAGGGCGACCCCGTCCAAGGAGCGACAGAACAAATACGCCATCATGCGGTCGTCATGTTGAAACTGGGCCGATTCATAGAGGAACTCCCTGACATGAATAAATGGGTTGCCATTCCCGTCATATTTCTGGTATACGGGGAGCTCAGACTGAGGTGGGAAACGAATGTCCCGAAAATTAGGAATGGGGACATCGGATAAAGACTGCGGGCCGACCTGCTTGTGGAGGAGGTCAATCTGCTGCTCCATGGCAGCCTATTTGTCGAGAAGTTCCTGTTCTCGGGAAGGAGAAGATACAGTAGGAAAGACAGAACCAAAGTATGGAGCTGAAGGATAAACTGAGTGAGGGGGCAGCCCATAAGATGGATAATGGGCCAAGGAAGGGCCCACATCCGCATGAGCCAACTGGGCGGCCCTTGGTTGCAGACGAATGAAATCAGCCGGGGCCACGAGGGCCTGCGGTGCTGGAGAGACAGTGGTGTAGGGATCAACATAAGAACCAGAGGGGATCTGAGTCTTCCCCTTGTCAAGTGGCTGATGGACCGAGGTAGAAGCCTGGCCCACTTCCATAGTTGGGAACCGGAGAACTTGAGGATGAATAGGAGTGAGATCAATGGGGGCCGAAGAGGTGGCCCCTAATCCGACAGCCGGAAATGTAGTGGCGGTAGTAGTCACGCCATGAGAAGGAATTGAAGATGGGGCATCCACTCCGTGCAGAGCTTGTCGAACAAGGCGAAGCTGGGTAGGATCAAGCTGGGCCATCATGTTAAGAATCTGATTGGCCGAATTTTGTGAAGAGGAACCAGAAAGGGAGGACTAAGGGCCCTCGATGACAATGGTCGGGAGAGGAGGGGCAGTCCCCTCTACTCCCTGCACGTGGGCGACCCTAGGTGGGTCCTCGAGAAGTCCCTGAGAAAGAGAATCCTCATGGGAATGGGAGAAGTTGTAGGATGACATGGTGGGAGGTGAATCGAACAGAGGATTAAAATAAGAGATGGAATGAGAGTTGCCCCTAGGAGACGATCCTGAGGGTATGAAGCAACACCGCATACACTGAACTCCTAGGGGAAGAAGCAAACAACCCTAACCAAGATCTAAACAACAATCAAATAATGCACACAAGAGGGAGAAGGGATGAGAAGAGAAACAACCAAGTAAATACCCAAATTACGAATGATGCGCGATAGATTTTATGAATTTTTTCCGTTTAGGACCTTAGTGAATTAATTAAGATGTGAGTTCACTCAACCGCAAAGGTGCCTAATAGGGATAGGAAATGGGGAACTGGCTGACTCTAGAGGATTCTCTCTCTCTCTCTCTGATGCAAACCCTAGACTGGGGGTGGTACGGTACAACCTGCTCGGCGTCCATGTGGGAATCCACGGCTCACGGGGACTTACGGAGGTCCTCGGCAAGGTCCCCTAGTCGGCTCCAAGGAGTATGGAGACGAGAGGAAACCCTACCTCGGTAGGAATGCAACTACTGATGGAGAGTGTGTATGCGCCTAAGTGCACCGGAGTGCATGCAAAGTTCTAGCCTAGGTCTAGCAAGCAACGACAAACAAGTATGATGAATAGAACTCACAATGATGTAGCAGCAAGGAATAATCAAGGGAGACCAAAATCAGCACCAAATATCATGAAAAAGATATGACATGGAAATCAAAATGAGGCTCGGGTGCACTATAGCACGGGAAGGACGGTCCCTGGGAGACCGTACAAGGAGGGCGACGGTCTAGTGAGAACCGTTCAACAGCAGGAAGTAATAACCAGAATGACAAAATGAATCAAACGATGAAATGAACAGAGGAAGGGGAATAGGGCGTACCTAGACGAACGGTCTAACACAGACCGTAGACGCTCTAGGACGGACCTTCAGCAACCGCAGAACGTCAATGAAAACTGACAGTGTGAAGACAGAGACATACCTGCGCCTGGTACTCGAGCGGCCAGTAAAAGACCGCAGGAACGATGTACGGGCGGTAGAGGGTCGCTGGAAGCGGCAAGGTGGCAGAAGAAATGGCACTGTTCGCAGAGAAGAGCGGTGGACCTTCGACCGTAGAATATGGTGGATGGCTCTAGGAGAACCGCACAAGTTCCAGAGGACAGAAACGTGAACAGCAAAGATCGACTTGAAACCACTCAAGAACAAGGACTAACAAAGCAAAGGAGAGGGTCAGCAAGTCACTAACACGATGGGCGCTAGGCGTCCCACCGTGATCGCCAGAAATTTGTTGGTAGGAGATATTACCTTCTCTACACCGACTTAAAACTCCCTTCAAATCCCTTTACCAATATGAATATGAAAGTAAACCAAATGGAAATAGAAGGGAATAGAAGCGTGAACCTGTGATCGCCACCAAGGCTCCGAACGTGATGAACACGCCGTACCTTGGAAGGAAGAGGGAGACACTCGCCTTTTGACCAGCACTGGAAGGATGCACGGCTCCGAATAAGCCTCCCTTATCTTGAACGGTCGCTCGACAGACTGCCGTCAGCGCTGGGAGGGGATGCGGGACGAAGTGTAATGGACGACGAACGGCTTAGAGATAGTCGCGGGAAGAAGAAGAACGGCTCAGATGATGCCGCAAGTGTAACGACCTGAGAATCTGATTACCGGGAAGGCCAGATAACCCGAGACTCGAACCGTCGCCCACGAGTCGGGAGGGCTCGGAAGGGCTAAAAAGGAGTGTGGAGGCACAAAGAAATAGGAAATAAAACAAGACAAACCAACAATTAACAGAAAAAAATAAATAACTACTGCAATAGAGTCCAGTCCAACAGAAAGTACAGTCCAAAGCAGTAAAACGTACCACATGCCAAGTGAACACTCGGCCCGGCGAGCTGGCAACCTCGAACCTCTGAACAGCAATCTCGAACCTCGAGGAAGAACCGCCACACCTGAAAAGCAGGGGTGAGCCTTCTGTCACTGGCCCAGTAGGGATCCCGCGGAACCCCAACTGAGAACAACGGTGGCACGGAAAGCTGTGACTACAAGAGCAACAGTAATAGCAGGAACAGTAAACCCGGTGGCCGGTCGAAACTCGGCACTACAACTACTCCTACTGTCACGGTCAAGCAGAAAGAGAAGTCCCGATCTCACAGTCGGGAACCGGACCACACTAGCACCACTTACCGAAGTAAAAACTCACGGTAACTCCGTCGTAGAGGCATGTCTCCCAGAACAAGGCCAAGTTGGACACGCTGTCCAAGGTGCAACCCCGACCACCCAGTCGCAGACACCGCACCAACAAGACGCAACCTCGGTAAAGCGACTAGCACCAGACTCACGGTATGAAAATTGACTCACACGTCACGGTGAAACAACCGGAACTCAACGGTCAACGTGACAAAACCCAAAGGTCGAAGTCACAAAGACTGACTGACAGTCTGTCACTCCCGACTTGACAGGAGTACCTCCCACTAGAAGCACAGTCGGTAGCGTCCCCTGACGTCTTACACCGCACCGCGGGTGAACTGCCTAGCGTGGTAGCGCCTATCAGAGGCACGGACACCGAACAAGTAACCACAAAGCAAGTGACTAGCTAGGGTCACACCCGTCGGCGTGGGTCCAACCGCCCCCAACCACGTGTGCACACACAGACCATGCGTCCCAGGTCTGGCCTCTAACTGGTTTTCCCCTTAGCCGGACTCTGACTACAGACGTGGGGCCCGACGGAAACCAGTCTAAAAATAGTCCTCAGGGTAACCCCGTACACCTACTCCCAGGTGAAACCAGCACACGTGTACTGGTAGGCTACGACAAGTGGAGGGTCAATGAAGGAGTAGACTCTCAAGTCAACGAAAAATAACGTTCGAATCCAACGAAGTACGGGGACCACCCCACGTACCAGCACCGTCGCACGGTGACCACGGTCGGAGAAGAAATAGGACTCACAGTCTACGGGCCACACACTCTGCCACGCAGAAAGCGCAGAAGCACAATTCCCAGGGTAGCACACAAGCCGCCACACCGATAACTGGACTCGCAGTCCAAAGCCAACCACATGGCCCACTCGGGAATCATCTTCCAAAGAAACTCACGACATGCGGGGGAGACCCCACCGCACACACACCGATACACGGTGACTCGATCGAGCGTAACACGAAAGCTCGGAACACGTGGGGTCACCCGGACCCACCACACCTATGGGCACGATAATCGAGGTAACACGGTCCTTCCAACACCCTCAAAATATGGACACAGAACTCTCGGGGTGTCTGGGATACTCACGAGACCGCAAGGTCACCACTGGGTCCCAACCGGGTCGACAAGGGACCTACACAACGCGAAACAATCGCAGCAAGCACGAAGAACCACTTCGGCGCAACACAGTGCCTAGCGGTCTACCCTTGGGCCGTCACAGCTGTAACGGTCCAAGGCTAGACCGTCATAGCACTCTGACGGTCCAACTCAGGAGCGTCAGACACTCGGTGCAAAACCGGCTGTGATGCGCCAGCCCTGGTGCGTCACAGGCCCTGACGCACCCAATCCAACGCGTCAAAAGGTGAGAAGAAATCGGCTGTGACGCACACCGCTCGGGGCGTCACAGGCTCTAACGGACCAAACCAGGTGCGTTAGAAGACTGACCAAAACAGGTTGTCACGCACACCCCTCGGGGCGTCACAACCCCTAACGGACCTACCCAGGCGCATTAGAAGGAGGGATACGCCAACTCTGACGCACCCTAGCTAGGGCGTCACAGATCTCTGACGGACCAAGCCTGGTGCGTCAGAGACTCGTGACCCCAACGGTCCAAAAACACGAAAACAGACATAACGGTCGAACCCATGCGCGTCACACTCTCTAGCGGTTTATCGTAAGACCACCAGAGCAATCGACGCCCTGCTGACAAAACAGGACCCTGTGACGCACCCTCCCTAGGGCGTCACAGCACGTAACACATCCACCCTAGCGCATTACAGACTATGATGGTCACTGGCAGGACCGTCACACCGTCCCGAGAACGCTACGGTTGGAAACGACCCAAAAATCGTCCCACGCCCCCATACCTCCACGGGAGAGGGGAAAACAAAGGGGAAGCCCCCAAATAGCCACTAGCATGCATCTACGGCCTCGGATCGGCCAAAAACGCAATGAAACGGCGGATCGACGCTCGACCCCAAAAATATGGATTTTTCCCAAAATCTCCAAATACGCCCGCTCGGGTCACCACGGCCTACAAAACTTGCGGGAAAGGAAGTGCACGAGCTGGGGGTCCATCTCCCTACCTCCACCGAAGATTTCGCGCCCCGAGCTCGCCGATCCGCGATGAAACGCCGTTGAAGCCCTCGCCGGCTCACGAACCCACGGCCGAGCCTCACCGCGCCTCCATCACCTCGATCCTCATCCATCCTTGCCCGTGCCTCGTCCGCGCCGTCCCCACCTCGCCCGCGCTCCACCCCGTCGGCCGTCGGATAGAGAGGGAGAGAGGAGAGAGCGTGAGAAGAGAGAGGGAGAGGAGAGAAATGAGAGATAGGGAGAGAGAAAAGGGAGGGGGTTTATATAGAAAAATCTGAAAATTCCGGAAAATACCGAAAAATAGAAAAATACACCCCCGCGATCCTCGGAACACTTTGATCGTTGTGGTAACATCCCGGCATCGGAGAATGCAACGGTTCACCCTGTACGGGGTTCCGAAGGTCCTATAGACGGGAAACACGCGTAAAACCCAAAACGCAACCCGGGACCCACAAAGGCGCTCCGAAAATTACAGAAAATTACTGGCGTGCTCCTCACAACACCACGGACCCAAGGAAACACACGGGCACACCACCAGTGGGTCCGACAATCCTGTAAAAATACTCCGAAGCCCGATCGGACTCGAATCCGAAATAGACGATAGACGATCCGAAACCCACGGATCCAGATCCGAAAAATCCGGGGCATTACAGCACTCCCCCCTTAACGGAATTTCATCCTCGAAATTCAGGACTAGCACCAAGTCACAGGGGAAGAACACCTCAACCAACTGACAACGCTGTAAGAGCCCCAGCACAGAAAACCTCGATTCTCACGAAAGCATCGATCCTGAGGGACACAACCAGACTACTATCACGAACAATACCTCGCTCCGCACGCCGCACACACTGGCCACCAGAGCAGGTACACCAACAACGCAGCCTGGCGTCACCTCAGTCACAACGTAAGCCACTCATGGCACCGCTGCCACCAACTCGCTCATCGAGGAGACATAGTCCTCGTCACGAGAAACAGCTACCGATCCATCCAATGGTCAACAGACAAAACACACATCAGCTTCACAACCAACTGACAGGTCACACACCCTTCTCAAGGGAACAACCAACACAGAGCCTCCATCGGCTCACGTAGCCATCTCAACAGACCGCAACCAACTCATAAGCTCAGCGCCAAGGATCACCTCACACCTGGCAAGCTGAAAGCCAACAACAACATGGGACCAACTCTGTCAGAACTCAGAAGACAAACTTTGACAAAGCCCAGATCTCATCCGGAAAGCACATCACAGAAACGACCACCAAAGGTCTCATCGATACACGGCTCTCACCGCTCACGATGCACAACCAACAACATCTTCTGTCTGTGAAAAGACCATCCACTGGTCGCCAGATACATGTCAACGGGAAACCTCCACTGGCCCAACGGGCACGATCCAGCCCCACAGCAGGTCATCCGCTGAGTCACACACATACAATTACCACATCTCAAGCTGCACTCCTCTCGGACACCGCATCCGAACTCGATCATCGCACCAACTCGACCCTCTCTGGGCACGATGAAACCAAATGACAAGATCCTGGCGTCTTCGGTCGTCACCTCACTTGACTCAGACTTACAGGGGAACCATCCCATGCTGGTCACCAAACCAGGGATAACCATTGTGACACCAAGGTCCCATCAAGGATCACCAATCCGACACCAATCTCACTGCAACTTGGTCACCAACGCCGCGGCCAATGCACACGGGTCCCGAAGCAACACACATCTCACCATGGTCGACTACGAGATTAGCCTTACCAGTCACTCGCAGCTACCAACAGGAACCCATAATCTGCCAGAGATCACTTCCCAAAACATGATCTCATCCGAGGACACAACTGGCAACACAAGTCTGGCACCAAGCCACCAACTCTGACCAACACGTCCTCGACCTCCGTCAGGCGACATCCTCAACAACCCTATCCGGGTCTAACACCGACGCCTGACACGACTTCCATCACATGAACAGGTACTCATGCGGCGCACTAGCCAGCACATTCCCCAACACTCCATCCTGCCAGTGCCAAGAATCACGATACCTCGAGCAACGGCATGGCAACAACACGTTTCACATCGAGGAACCAATCCTCCGGTGCTCAACGTAACCTCAGGAAATCCGCCCGTAGCAACCAACGCTACGATCTTGAACCAGTGGGTCACAAGCCCACCAGGCTTCCGCTGCGCACTTTGATCCACACGCGCACAGCCAAGAATACGAACACCGCCCAACCAGCACTCGTCCTTTCGGAAAAGCGCCATCACCCTCAAACAACAAGGGAATTGGGCACAGCTCTCACAGGCAACCACCTTGACAAGACAAGGAGCACGTCTCGCACGGACTTCATGGCACACGAAGGCCAACCAATCCGGACACACAATGCAAGACGACGGACCTGGCCAAACACAATTCTCTCCAACCAAAGGGGAAACTGATCGCACTTCCGACCAACGAAAAACTCCATGCCCGACCTGACCTCGAATCTCGCGCACGCTGGAAACAACACCTTCCAACATCGAGAAAACCATCACCACGTCAGGTCAGCGCCTCCGACACACTCGACGAGTGTCACGTCGGACCACGATCACAGCATCTCTCGATGCACCACCGCTACAATTCCTCGAACTGCAACACGCCACGCCAAGAGCCGCAACACAAGCCAGGACGACAACCGCCGACGCTCATCCTCGAGTCCCGAAACTCACCGCGGAACCTTCACATCTCAAACTAAAACCAAGGTGAACACAACCCATTCACACACAAGAGCGCAGGAATAAAGCTTACTGGGACACCACGACCCAATCCTGCCTCAAAATTCGCAAGAATAACTGGGACCGACATGTCATTTCTGACGCCACAGAGCACGACAAGAACATCAGGCTCGACGAAACAGCAGCTCACCCAGAAGATCCCCCGCTCACCCGAGCACACTTCTTGACCAGAGCACCCGCTCCAACGCCTTAAACCTCAACCTCAGCACCTCAGGGGCTGGATAAACCTTGATCTGAAGTGTCCCAAAACCGACAGCAGCTCCCTCAGAGCACGCTCATGGCCACTTAACCACGAACAATCCGCACCAGTCACCTGACCTTGCTGAAAACACCTCGAACGCAGCACCGCAGCAACGCACCACCGGCAACCTCTACCCAACGCTGGACAACCGAGATCACCACCGATGAGGGAGAAGCTCTCAACCTCGATCCGCAGACCCCATGTCGGCACGAAAGCCACGAACAGCAACCACCTTCTCAGCGCCACACAGCGCACTCAAGCTCTCAAGCGCGAAACGAAGCGGAAAACAAACACAAATCCCTAAGCCAGCTGCCGACTGTACTGGACCTTATGGACTCTGATCACTGTAATATTTCGAATTCCTATGTACATCCACAACCACTGCTCTGATACATCTGTAACGACTCGAGAATCCGATTACCGGGAAGGCCCGATAACCCGAGACTCGAACTATCGCCAACGAGCCGGGAGGGCTCGGAAGGGCTAAAAAGGAGTGTGGAGGCACAAAGAAATAGGAAATAAAGCAGGACAAACCAACAATTAACAGAAATAAATAAACAACTACTACAACAGAGTCCAGTCCAATAGAAAGTACAGTCTAAAGTAATAAAACGTATCATATGCCAAGTGAACACTCGGCCCGGCGAGCTGGCAACCTCGAACCTCTGAACAGTAACCTCGAACCTCGAGGAAGAACGGCCACACCTGAAAAGTATGGGTGAGCCTCCTGTCACTGGCCCAGTAGGGATCCCACGGAATCCCAACTGAGAACAACGGCGGCACGGAAAGCTATAACTACAAGAGCAACAGTAACAGCAGGAACAGTAAACCCGATGGCCTGTCGAAACTCGGCACTACAACTACTCCTACTGTCACGGTCAAGTAGAAAGAGAAGTCCCGATCTCACTGTCGGGAACCGGACCACACTAGCACCACTTACCGAAGTAAAAACTCACGGCAACTCTACCGTAGAGGCATGTCTCCCAGAACAAGGCCAAGCTGGACACGTTGTCCAAGGTGCAACCCCGACCACCCAGTCGCAGACACCGCACCAACAAGACGCAACCTCAGTAAAGTGACAAGCACCAGACTCACGGCATGAAAATCGACTCACAAGTCACGGCGAAACAACCGGAACTCAATGGTCAACGCGACAAAATCCGAAGGTCGAAGTCACAAAGACTGACTGACAGTCTGTCACTCCCGACACAACAGGAGTGCCTCCTACTAGAAACATAGTCAGTAGCGTCCCTTGACGTCTTAAACCGCACCGCGGGTGAACTGCCTAGCGTGGTAGCGCCTACCAGAGGCACGAACATCGAACAAGTAACCACAAAGCAAGTGACTAGCTGGGGTCACGCCCGTCGGCGTGGGTCCAACCGCCCCCAACCACGTGTGCACACACAGACCATGTGTCCCAGGTCTGGCCTCTAACTTGTTTTCCCCTTAGCCGGACTCTGACTACAGACGTGGGGCCCGACAGAAACCAGTCTAAAAACCGTCCTCAGGGTAAGCCCGTACACCTACTCCTAGGTGAGACCAGCACACGCGTACTGGTAGGCTACGACTAGTGGAGGGTCACTGAAGGAGTAGACTCTCAAGTCAACGGAAAACAACGTCCGAACCCGACGAAGTACGGGGACCACCCCACGTACCAGCACCATCGCACGGTGACCACAGTCGGAGAAGGAACGAGACTCATAGTCCACGGGCCACACACTCGGCCACGCAGAAAGCGCAGAAGCACGATTCCCAGGGCAGCACACAAGCCGCCACACCGATAACTGGACTCGCAGTCCAAAGCCAAACACATGGCCCACTTGGTAATCATCTTCCAAAGAAACTCACGACATGCGGGGGAGACCCCACCGCACAGACACCGATACACGGTGACTCGATCGAGCGTAACACGAAAGCCCACCCGGACCCACCACACCTACGGGTATGCTAATCGAGGTAACACGGTCCTCCCGACACCCTCAAAACACGGACACAGAACTCTCAGGTGTCTGGGATACTCACGAGACCGCAAGTCAACCACTGGGTCCCAACCGGGTCGACCAGGGACCTACACAACGCGAAACAATCGCAGCAAGCATGAAGAACCACTTCGGCGCAACACAGTGCCTGGCGGTCTACCCTTGGGCCGTCACAGCTGTAACGGTCCAAGGCTAGACCGTCACAGCACTCTGACTGTCCAACTCAGGAGCGTCAGACACTTGGTGCAAAACTGGCTATGACGCGCCAGCCCTGGTGCGTCACAGGCCCTTACGCACCCAATCCAACGCGTCAGAAGGCGAGAAGAAACCGACTGTGACGCACACCGCTCGGGGCGTCACAGGCTCTAACGGACCAAACTGGGTGCGTTAGAAGACCGACCAAAACAGGTTGTGACGCACACCCCTCGGGGCGTCACAACCCCTAACGGACCTACCCAGGCGCGTTAGAAGGAGGGATACGCCAACTCTGACGCACCCTAGCTAGGGCGTCACAGATCTCTGACGGACCAAGCCTGGTGCGTCAGAGACTCGTGACCCCAACCGTCCGAAAACACGAAAACAGACGTAGCGGTCGAACCCAGGCACGTCACACTCTCTGGTGGTTTACACCGCTAGAGCAACCGACGCCCTGCCGACAAAATAGGACCCTGTGACGCACCCTCCCTAGGGCGTCACAGCACGTAACGCACCCACCCTGGCGCGTTACAGACTGTGACGGTCACTGGCAGGACCGTCACACCATCCCGAGAACGCTACGGCGGGAAACGACCCAAAAATCGTCTCACGCCCCCATACCTCCATAGGAGAGGGGGAAAACAAGGGGGAAACCCCCAAATAGCCCCTAGCATGCATCTACGGCCTCAGATCGGCCAAAAACGTAATGAAACGGCGGATCGACGCTCGACCCCAAAAATATGGATTTTTTTCCAAAATCCCCAAATACGCCCACTCGGCTCACCACGGCTTACAAAACTTGCGGGAAAGGTAGTGCACGAGCTGGGGGTCCATCTCCCTACCTTCTCCGAAGATTTCGCGCCCCGAGCTTGCCGATCCGCGAAGAAATGCCGTTGAAGCCCTCGCTGGCTCACGAACCCACGGCCGAGCCTCACCGCGCCTCTATCTCCTCGATCCTCATCCATCCTCGCCAGTGCCTCGTCCGCGCCGTCCCCACCTCGCCCGCGCTCCACCCCGTCGGCCGTCGGAGAGAGAGGGAGAGAGGAGAGAGCGTGAGAAGAGAGAGGGAGAGGAGAGAAATGAGAGATGGGGAGAGAGAAAAGGGAGGGGGGTTTATATAGAAAAATCCAAAAATTCTAGAAAATACCGAAAAATAGAAAAATACATCCCCCACGATCCTCGGAACACGCTGATCGTTGTGGTAACGTCTCGGCGTCGGAGAACGTAACGGTTCACCCTGTACGGGATTTCGAAGGTCCTACAGACGGAAAACACGCGTAAAACCCAACACGCAACCCGGGACCCACAAAGGCGCTCCGAAAATTACAGAAAATTACCGGCGTGCTCCTCACAACACCACGGACCCAAGGAAACACACGGGCACACCACCCGTGGGTCCGACAATCCGGTAAAAATAGTCCGAAGCCCGATCGGACTCGAATCCGAAACACACGGATAGATGATCCGAAACCCACTGATCCAGATCCGAAAAATCCGGGGCATTACAGCACTTCCCTTCGAACGGCCAATACGGGGCCACCCAGCGCCACCGCGCCTTAAGTTGTAAAATTTCAAACCTCCATCATTTTCGGCCTGCCAAAAAGAGTGGGCCTCGTGTTAGAAGGTTGTTGACCTGCAAAACCACTCAGATGACACAAAAGAAAACCCAGATTAGAACTATGATGTGTAGTAAATGCTAGAAATAGAAGGAAATAGCCATAACTAAGATGGAATGGGGATACCTGAGAGTTTTTAAACCCCTAGGGGTGTCAAAAACATAGGAGGGTGTGTAAATGGTGTATGAGAGTAAGAAAACGTGGAAGAAATATAGAAGAAACGATGCATGCAAGTAAAAGAAAACGGTGGGACTAAATGAAATAATGACTCAAAATACGACTACTCCCTGAACCGGAGGCCTATACGGACGTAGGAGGCCTCCCTCCCTGGTGGTAAGTCGCTCAAAGATTCGACAGAGCTTCGCCGTCGACCAAAATCTCTCCCCTTTTCAAGCCCGACCTCTAAGGTCTATTTATAGAGCACCTGAAGTCTTAGCTCGAAATTAGGGTTTCTAGGCATTCTTAGGTCGAGATATCAACATAAAAGATAAAGATAATTGAATTATCTTTCCACTGGAAGAAACAGCACGTAAAATGGTTGAGTACTCGCGGAGAAAATGACGGAGAAAGTTGGGACAGAAACCATGAATGGAGAGAGAAAGCTTGTTAAAATCTCTGGGATCCGGAGGTTGAACGGCCACACGATAGACCACACAACCGGATGAGCGGCCACTTCATAGGCCGTCCATCCCTGTCGGTGAAAATTAAATAACTCACAGAATAATCTAAATTATCCATTGAACCGGCCGAAAACTTCGCCATTGGACTCTCATGGATAAACGGCTATTAGTAGATCGTTCATCCATAAGTGCGGCCAAAGGCCAACCGCCCATCCTCTGTCGGTGGAAAATCAGGATAAATGAGATAAATAGATAATTATCTGATCAATCAACCGAGCTTAGGACTCTGGAACAAGAACGGCTAATGTTAGCCCGCTCATCAAGTTGAACGGCTAAGATAAGGCCGTATGAAAGCGTGTCGATAAAAATTCAAAAAATTAACCAAAATACCTCATAAATATTTGGACGGCCCATAATCGACCGCTCAGCGGATGTGTAGCCAGGGGTGGACCGTACATGTCTCTGGACACTTGAAATTCATAAAAATGATTAATTAACCAAAATCAAGGTCCATTAAACCCTGAATTGAAGCAGACCTAGCCTGGGAGGGAGGCTACCTATAAAATAGGCCCAAAAGATGTGCCAGAAAAATAGCCCAACGAGTAATGGACAACTCGAGACATCAACAAACGATAGTAAGAGAAATGACTCAACTTATCGGTAAAAAACGGGTGTCAACAATAGCGTATGCAGTGGGTGTTGCTAGTAGATTTCTTACAAATCCAAGAAAAGAGCATTGGGCAACAGTGAAGTGGATCCTTATATATCTCGGGGGTAGCTCCAAAATTTGTTTAAGTTTTGGGGGTGGATCACATGTTCTCACAGGTTACACAGATGCAGATATGGCAAGAGATATTGATACAAGGAAGTCCACGTCAGGCTTTGTTCTTACTTTTACAGGTTGAGCTGTTTCATGGCAATCCAGGTTGCAAAGGTGTATTGCGCTCTCCACCATAGAGGCAGAATATATTGCTACTACAGAAGTTTGCAAAGAGATGTTGTGGATGAAAGAATTCTTACATGAATTGGGGCTGAAACAAGAAAGCTATGTGGTGTACTGTGACAGCCAAAGCGCCATCCACCTGTGCAAGAACCCAACTCTTCATTCCAAGTCAAAACACATAGACGTCAGATACCACTGGATTAGAAATGTGTTTGAAGAGAAGCAACTGAAGCTTCAAAAAGTTCACACAGATGACAATGGGGCAGACATGTTGACGAAGACTTTTCCAAAAGAAAGGCAAGAGGTTTGCCGACGACTGGTCGGCATGACTACACACTGAGAAGTCACGGGACAGCCTCCCTTATGGGCTGAAGGGGGAGGTTGTTGGGCACATGACCCTTTATAATATTTCAACCCATGGCACCATCGGTCGGCCGACCTAGCAGAAACGGTCGATCGAAACCGGTCAACCGCCGAACCATTTCCGGCCGACCGATTCTTCCAGGAAGCAAAATGTCTCGACCTGAGAATTTCCGGTCGATCGCCCGTGTGGGTCCAGTCGATCGGCAGCTCCGAGGCAGTCATGTTTGACTTCTTGTTCCCTGTCCGAGAACAGATCTTTTACTTGGTTTATTTAATCCCAAAAGTCATGGGATTTGGCAGGTTTGGTGAATCTGGTCCCTGGGTTGTCCCTTGACTACCCTAGATGTATAAAACATCTTATTGGGGTCTTAAAACCCAAGAGACAAGGTGATTTCAAGGAGGTCATCAAGAGAGGAAGAGAGTGGTTACTATAGCTCCGGGGAAGAAGATGCTGCTAGGGAAGATCTTCATCAGCTGAACAGGTTTCTCACTACAGGGAAGATCGGGTTTGCAGTAGGTTCTGCTGTGATCGAGTAGGAGAGTTCAGTTCTGTTTGAATCCCAGTTATTCTCTTGTAATCCTAACTCAAGTCTTGACAAGAGACATTGAGTAATCTATATTTTCATTACATTCATAGTGAAGTTTTTCCTCTGGCTTGCCCGTGGTTTTTCCCTTTCGCATTGGAAGGATTTTCCACGTAAATCTTGATGTTTCATGTGGTTGTGTTCCGATTAATTTTTCCGCTGCGTTATTCGGTCAGTCTAGATTTATTCGTACACATAAGTCGATGTATTTAAACCCATCATCCGGCAGGGACACGAACCGGCAGCACCAGCGGTGCTTCTCCTCACCCGACAGCAGGCTTCATCCAGCGGGCTCCTTCCCAACCGACAGGCCACCTTCCTCCGGCAGCACAAAGGTGATCCGGCAGGGCGTCTTCTCCATCCGGAAGGAGTACTGAACCGGCAGCGGCGGCTCCACCGGCAGAGCTCCAGCTGATCCGGCAGCTCCTGTGAACCGGCAGCAGCACCTCCCGTCCGGCGTGGCACCTCCCATCCGGCAGGTATCCTTCCAACCGGCAGAAGCCCCATACGGCAGCAACTTGCACAACAACTACTTCCGTCTTATCCAGAAGTCCACGTGGAAATCGTACGCACACGTGGCTGCTCAGGCTCCAATCATTGTGGCTGCCTCGTCCCTGTCGTGAGGGGGAGAACCCTCGTGCTGTCCCGATAAAAGGGAGGTGATGTGCTGAAGAAAGGGCCCCCGGCCGTTCGGCAGTTCGAAGCTCCAGACGACCGGCTTTGCATCCATCTCTGCGGGAAGAAAGTTGAGGAAGACAGAGAGAGAACGTGTGCTGGTTTGGGGAGGGAACAGAGTCAATACTCCTCCCTCCCCCCCTTTTTTTCTGTCAGATGTATGACGTTCTTTTTTTTCCCGTGTGTAGTTGTCTCTTAGACCTACGGGTCCCAAAATGATGCATCTGTTCTGTCCAAGACGATGAATGAAAAATTGGTTTTCTTCAGTGGTCGGATGCTATATATTTAGTTTTTGCAGATTGCTTCCTGGTTCCCAATTCCTCGAATTTGATTATGTTTCCCTTGTACATGCTTTTCTCTTATGATTAAGGGTGGGTGCAGAGCTAACCCATCTGACTACGATGGATTGGGTTTATGACCTCGCGTACTTCCGTTCGGCCAAATGGAGCTCTGCTCTCAGACTCTATCTTAGCTCCTGCCGGGAAATTGATTTCTGGTGTGCTGTCCTCAATTCCTTCTGCGCTTCTGTCATGTTTTTGCCTTAGGCCTGAGGGGAGACCAAGTAGCTCCCTGTCTCCCTTTTAGTAGGATTTGTAGTCCACTTCCCATGGATTGGTAAGTCCTGCACGCCGTTTGCCCTCTCTGGGTCTCTTGAATAAACCGGGTTTCATATTCAATTCGCCTGTTCCTCGGTTCCGGATGTTGCTGCCTTTGTGTGCATCCTAAAACTTAGGGCCATCACGGGATACCCGTGGATGTGCTACAATTTCATTCCTCCCATAACCCACGGACCCGGGGGAGGTGCTGCCAAAATTCCACCAGAATCTGGGACTTAAAAAAAAATAACCGACGGTGAAAACATGAGCACAACAAAAGAACAATGTTGCAAGGAATGAATATCTGAACAGAGTTCACTGTTTTGACAGTAATAACAAGGAAATGGAGTTGATGGATCTGTTGAATGCAGTCACTGAGGAAAAGAAACGATTTAAAGACTTATTCAGGAACTCAGGTGAAAAGCTTTTGGAAGCTAAAAATCTTATTGATGTTCTGCAGTTTGAATTGAACTCGTCTAAAGAAAAATTGCAGAATGTTGTGAGTGATCTTGAGGCTTCAGGGTTTAGAGAGAGTGAGATATTGGAACAGCTTAAATCTGCTGAGGAGCAGCTAGAGCGCCAGGGAAAAGCTGTGGAGAATGCGACTGCTAGAAGCTTAGAGTTAGAACCATTACATGAATCCTTATCCAAGGAGTCGGAGTTGAAGCTTCAGGAAGCGATCCTACATGTTACTCAGAAGGAACGTGAAATTAAACGGTTACATGAAGAACTGATATTCTTTGAAGAACAAACTGCATCCTGCCAAAAATCCATTAGCTGAAGTAGGAGAGAGACTGGCTCTGTTGAAGACAGAACTGGAGGAAAGTGCAAATTGGCGGATAGCTCTTGAGAGCAACATTGATGAACTTAAAATAAAGCTCTTGGATGCTGAAAAGAGACCTGGGCAATCTATTTCAGAGAATGAACTTCTGTCTGAGACAAACATGAAGCTCAAGGAAGAACTGGAAGCTCATCAGCATAAAATTAATGATCTCCATGTTAGCTTAAACTCTGTTCATGCAGAAAAGGATATGACTGCTGAGCAGTTGGCATCTCATGTGAAAACCATTATTGAATTAAGACATCAGCACTCAAAAGCATTGGAACTCCACTCAGAAACTGAATTTCGTAAAAAGGAAATGGAAGCCCAGTTGACTGAAGCATTTGACAGATTGACACAGAGAGATTCTGAAGCCAAAGGATTGAGAGATAAGATAAATGAGCTTGAAAGCCTGGTGAAATCCTATGAAGAACGGCTTCATGAAGCTACTGCAGCTACAGAAGTTCATTAGATGAATCTCTGTCAAAGCTAAGGATTCTAGAGGGGATAGTAGACGAGGCAAAAAGCAAGTCAAGTCAACTTGAATCTGAAAATGAGTGTTTAGCTGAGGCAAACATGAAGCTTACACAAGAACTGGCAACAAATGAGACAAAAATCAATGATTTACAAACAACATTGAGCACTATTCTGTCAGAGAAAGAAACTGTGTGTGGAGAGCTCCAGTTATTAAGAAAAACAAATGAGGACTTGGTTCAAAAACTTGCATCAGAAGGCGAGATACTACAATCTCTGAGTCCCTCTTTAATAGAAGAGAAAATTTGCTCGATCAAATGTACCATGAGGCAAAGAAAGAAATTCAAGCAGTAATCATTAAAATGGAAGAACAACTAAATGAACACCAGGCAAAAGAACATTCTTTGAATGAGCATGTAGAAACTTTGACAGCTGATTTAAAGGTGAAATGTGAAATGCAAGAACAAGTTGCCGAACTTGTACACAAGTTATTGTCATCAGAGATTCGGTTCAGAGAAGAGATTGAAAGCATCAAGGTAGCACCTTCTGAGAAAGAGGCATCACTGATATCGGAACTAGAGGAGCATGCAAGTAAGCTCAAGGAAAATGTTGTTCTGCATGAACAATTGGAACAACTACAAAGAGAACTTAATCTTGCACATACAACCATCTCGGAACAGGGAGAAGCAGATTAAAAAAAAAGACATGGAATGGGAAGCTGCTATAAAACAGTCACTTGGTGAGGTTGAAGCCAAACATCAACATGCAATAGCTTTTGAGAAGCAAATTGAAGAGCTCAATCAGAAATTGCATCAATCTGAAGTAGAGTCTGCGGAAAAGGATGAAGAAGAAAGGAAAAGGCTTGCTCTTCTGAATGCTGTGCTTGATGATTTGAGGATGGAATTGAGTCAGGCGGCAGAATTGGAAAAGAAAAGTGCAGATCTTGAGAACGAACTGCAGCTTGCACATAATAAACTCGAGTAGTACAAGGGGGAAGCAGTAATCTGAGATACAAGTGAATTGCACTCTGAAATCCGTATAATGAAGGCGTGCGATCAGAATAAAATCCTACTTTCAGATGAAAGCAGATACAAAAAAAAAGAGGCAAACAAAGGGATAATAAAAGAAAAATATGCTCTGGTGTGCATTATGGAATTCTCACCTCCCCCAGACCCCAGGTAGGGGAATATGTATCTAAAGCCCCATCGAACTGTGTTGGGACTCTAGGGGTTTACCCCATCGTGGTCTCGACTCGGTTTGCTTCGGGCTAAAAGTCCTTCATCCCCTTTCCGTATCACATTAGCGCCTGAGCTCAGGCAACATTGTGCATAAAGGTTTGATCCTTAAAGTGTTGGTCAGCAAATACCAACCTCTTGGCGAATTTCAGCATATATGCATCACTCACACACAATCTTTTTGAGCATGCAACCACAATAAATCACGGATGAGCAAGCATAAGGATAAACCATAATAATGAGTGCAACAGGAATATAGTAAGAACAAAGCTCTGGATGTTTAAAAACAAGAGAAAGAATACAGGTCGACAAAATTCCCAGATTCAGTCGCTGATCGACCGAATTCCAAAGTTCGGTCGACCGAATTCCGAACGTAGGTCGATTCATTATGAAAATGAGTCGACCTGTTTACAGTGTTCCCGAAAATAGTAACAAATATATATAAATATAACAAAAGAAATAGAAATTACAACATAAAATGGTGAGATATAATGGAATTAAAAGATGAAACAATAAAAAAATCAAAGTAAGAGGCATAGTGAATGAAATAAAAGATGACAATAATAATAAAACATGACGAAGGAAATAAACCATTAAAGATATGATGGAGGCTACTTAATGGTGTTAATTAAAATACCCACATGGAACAAAAGTCACCCATAAGCAATAACAAAAAAAAAGGAATAAAGGAAATACCTAGAATTCGCCATAAGCACAATAAAAAGGGGAATAATGATAACGAAATGAAATAAAAGCAGTCAATGACAATAAAATAGAATGACAAGCATGTCATTAGTTTCAAATATCCAATTCGCATTCTTGTGCATGCATACGTGCGTTTTCTTTCTTTTAAGGTCGTTGGGCCTTCTCTCCTGGCGATTAATCAAGGGTTTTCTCTCCTCTGGGGAGATGTAATTAACGCCGAGACCTACATGGTGCGGCGGACTTTTGGTCCCGACGCAGACTTCAGAGTCACCTGATCGGTCAGATCAGAGCGCATAATAAATTTGTCACGAAAGTGACTGGCATGCCTATAAAATAAATTAAACCCCCAAATAAATAATATAAAATAATAAAACAACAAATCCATTCCCACAGAGGGTCGGTGGGGGGGGGGGGTTGCTCCGGGAGTGGGGGGTTCAAGGAGGGGGGCTCCAGGAGGGGGTCCGGTCCAGGGTGGGGACTGCGGGCTAAGAGGGTGGGGGGGTCCGGAGGAGGGTTCAGGTGGGTGGGGGGCTGCTCTGGGAGTGGGGATTTCAGGGAGGGGAGATCCGGCCGGGGGTCCGGGGTGGGGGCGGCTGGCTAGGATGGTGGGGGATTCCGGTGGGGGGGTGAGTCCGGGGGAGGGGGGTTCAGGCAGGTCCGAGGGGGGGGGGCTGCTCTGGGAGTGGGGGGTTCAGAGATGGGGGATCCGTCAGGGTGTCCGGGGTGGGGAGAGTTCAGGTGGGTCCAGGGCTGATCGCTAGGAGTTTGGGAGGGTGGGGGGTCACGAGCTCATTGGAGCTCGCTAGAGGGGGAAAGGGGTAGGGAGGGGTTGGGAGGACTTCTGGCCGGAGGGTGGGGGTGGGGCTGCAAGATCGTTGGAGCGTCTCGGGTGGGGGGTGGGGGTCGGTGGGAAGAGACTGCATGGCAAGTCATTTGTTACCCCTGGAAAGTCATTTGTCACCCTTCATAACATATTTGTCACCCTTAATAACCCATTTACCCATTTATTAACTCTGGCAAGTCATTTTTCACCCTTCATAACCTAATTGTCATCCCTAATAACCCATTTGTTACCCCCAGCAAGTCATTCGTCACCCTTCATAACCTATTTGTCACCCCTAATAACCCTGTACTCATCTTGCCAACTCAGTCTAATGTCAGCTAACCCTGTACTCAGTCCAGCCAACTCTGCCAGTCCAAATACCTAATATTGACATTCTTGCTGCTTTACATTATTTAGCTTTAATGTTCTTCATTTGAATATTTTTTTTATAAATTAGATGTTGTTTAATTTGATATATGCCTAATGATAAGTGAGATGTTATTTAATTTTATGTTATATGTGAACTGAGGTGCGTGGGTGTGACCTAACAGTACACGCACCTCAAGAGAGCGTGTCAAAACCGTGTCCATGAACCTTCCCGTTCAAGACTTTGACATTGATGTGTATGTTCTCATTTTTTTTACGGGAATGTATATATCTATCCCAAAGTCTTGAATTGTCCCATTTGGAGAGTTTGTGAATGTTTGATCGCACTCAGGCATTCATTTACTATATGTGTTTGTATGGTTTGTTGAGAATTTCGGTTGCATCTTCTGACTCTTCTCTAGTATACCTTTATTGATTTTGAGTATTTTCTTAACCACTTACTTGTAAGTGTTTAAGAAATTTTCTTAATCAATAAATATTTTTGGTATATCAGAGAAGTGTGGGGAGATGCTACCAAAATTTTTAGCAAATCTACAACACATATAGTAAGTGATTGTGCGATCAAACCTTCATGGATGGGTTAAAAACTGATATCTAAATAATAGTCCTCTTCCATCTACAAATGGTCTATGGCGAACGATGTAAGGAAAGGGTCGGGCTTATTTTTAGGAGTAATGATTTCAAAGTTATTTGTGTATGAACATTTAGTGGGTGCAGGTAAAATGTTGACAGATCGTTCATGGATGCATCGTAGAATAGTTGACCGAATATTGTCTGTTGACTTTAAGCATGGAGTTGAGAGTTTCATTCATTTTGCATTGGGGAATCCAAATGCAACAATAGACTACGACGGTCACATTCGATGCCCTTATTCAACTTGTAGAAACTTGAGGTGACGTTCACCATGGGATGTGCAACATCATTTGTACAAGAAAAGGTTCATGGATGGTTATATGAATTGGACGTCTCATGGTGAGGATGTCTTGTTATATGAGCCCGACAATATTGTAGGCACAAGTGGGTACGTGGATATGGTTGTAGATGCTGCTGGTCCTAGTTTTAATGTTCATGAGGAACATGCATACATGGAAGAAGCGCCGAATAAGACAGCCGAAAGATTTTATCAACTACTTAGGGATGCTGATGAGCCTCTGTGGGATGGTTGTAAAAAGTACTCTCGGTTGTCTGCAGTGTCACACTTGTTGAACTTGAAATCTGAATTTCACATCAGTGAGACTTGTTTTGACCGTCTCCTCCTCTTGATCAAGAGTATGTTGCCTCGAGACGAGAAGTTGCCAGAAACCTTTTACCGTGCAAAAAAGATGGTCAATGTGCTAGGACTTGGATATGTGAAAATAGATGCATGCCCGAATCACTGTATGTTATATTACAAAGAGGATGCAGATAAGATATCATGTTCTATTTATCATCATGACAGATTCAAACCTAAGAGAGGGGACAATTCAAAGCAAAAAGATGTACCTTACATGGCATTGCAATACTTTCCTCTTACGCCTAGGTAGTAGCAGCTGTATATATCCTCAAAGATGGTTCGACATATGACATGGCACACCAAAAGAGTACGCCGTGCCGATGATATAGTCAGTCATCCTGCCGGTGGTGAAGTTTGGACTCACTTCAGTCGTACTCATCTTGCTTTCTCAAAGGAGCCACGTAATGTTAGTTTGGATTTATGCACAAATGATTTTAATCCATTTGGTGGCTCAATGGCATCTTACTCTTGTTGCCCAGTGTTCATGACATCGTACAACCTTCTGCCGGACATGTGCATGAAGCGAGAAAATCTATTTTTTTCCTTAGTAATTCCTGGTCCAAAAAGTCCCGAAAAAAATTTAGACATATATCTCAGGCATTTGATTGATGAGCTCATATTTTTATGGACTGATAGAATTGTTACTTATGATGCATGTAGGAAGCAAAATTTTATTATGAAGGCTGCAGTGATGTGGATAATAAGTGACTTCCCTGCATATGGAGTACTATCTGGTTGGAGCACACATGGGAGGTTAGCATGTCCTTACTGTATGGAAGATACTAAATCATTTGTATTGAAACATGGTGGGAAAGCATAGGTCTAAACATAGGTCTAAACTTAATACATAGGTCTAAACATAGGTCTAATCATTTGTCATTGGTTTGATCCTAATTCTGTTCGACATGACACAACTTATAGGATTGTCGATGTCAAACATAGGTCTAAACTTAATATATATGACCCGTTCATTTTAGCCACACAAGCCCAGTAAGTGTATTATTCAAGCTATTCATCATCCAAGAATAAAGATTGGGGGGCAGTTTGTAGGGTTAAAGCAAAACTTTTTCCCACTTATGAGTTAAATGTGAGTGAAAATATCTTAGTGGTTGCCAGTGCCGAATATTTTCAATTAGACGAAGTTGGCGTTGTAGGTTCCACGCATATTAATCTGGACGAATCTGATGAGCCACTGTCATTACGTAAGGGAGATGAAGTGGAAGAAGTCGATCCGACGGAGCTAAATATTGATGTTAAAGGGGAGGAGGAGTCGGATGAAGAGACAGAGTTCGAATCTGATGAGGCTACTATGGATGACAAAGATGAGGCTGAGTTAGATATATCATCAGCATGGGCTGGGCTAGATAAATTTTGATAATTTAGTAAGATATTCTTACATTTTTACATAATTTTTAATAACATTTGTAAATCTTATATAATTATGGATTAATATGTATTAATTGTTTTGTTCTAAATAAAGAGATGGTCCGAGGAGGTCGTAGTGGGAGTGGGAGAAGACATGGCAGTGGGAGGGACTCTACTCCCTCTTCTTTGGCGTCTTCTTCGGGCACATGTATATCTATTCAAATAGTTAGCTCAATAAATGTATTAATTATATACCGGCTTAAAAGATGTTTTTTTTACAGGTCCAAGTGTCATCTCACCTGTACAGGGGCCACCCTCACCACCTCCTGCTACAGGTATGTATATTTTAATTTTTAGCAAAATATTTGTTTTACTTATGATATTTAATGTTTACAGGTACCAGTGTCGGCGCACCAGTAAAGGTGCCACCCACACCACCTCCCGTTGCAGGTATGTATATTTTAATTTTCAATAAAATATTCATTTTACTTTTGATATTTAATTTTTACATGTCCCAATGTCGGCTCACCTGTACAGGCGCCACCCCCACCGCCTCCCGCTGCAGGTATGTATATGTTAATTTTCAGCAAAATATTCATTTTACTAATGATATTTAATTTTTACAGGTCTCAGTGCCCTCCCACCACCTGTACATGCGCCACCCCCACCACCTCCCACTGCAGGTATGTATATTTTAATTTTCAGCAAAATATTCATTTTACTTATGATATTTAATTTTTACAGGACCCAGTGCCCTCCCACCACCTCCCGCAGCAGGACACACCCCCACCACTCAGCCGATTCAGGATGTCGACAATTGTCACGAGGGAGAGGGAGGAAAGGCCCTTGATAGACGTCTCCGCTGCTGGATCTCCGGGCAAATTTATATGGTTATTACATTCATTATTTATCCTTCAACTATATAATACCAACTATTTTGGCATTTGTAATTGTAGTTATAAATTAGAACCTGCCGATGCTGTCTGTCATTATATGAAACTAGTAATGGCACATGTTCCCAGGCCAGCATTGTCTTTCAAACAATTTTTGATGAGCGTCCAGGATTCATTGTTCGACATGTTCTTAGTAAGTAATTTAATCATTTAATTTAAGTATTTTCCTAACTCAATTCACAACATTATACTAACTATGAAATTTAATTTATTTATAGCGGACTTCTCAGTTCACGAGTGCACAGGACGCAGTGAGAGGTCGTTCTACCTGGGAGGCTATTGTGCAGACAAATTACCGAAAGAAATTGCATGAGGCCCAAGTAAAGGCTCAGAAAGACACCGGTGGGAGTGAAGGCCGACAGCTGTCGAAGGAGCACCACCCTCTTTGGATGAGGAAGGAGGATTGGGAAGTTATATGTGACAAATTTTTCGAGCCCAAGTGATAGAAAAGTCCCAAAAAGCCAAAACAAATAGGGCGTCACAACCGGACGTAAATGTGCATACAAGTGGGCCCGTCTCTTTCGCGACTCATAAACAAAAAATGATAAGTAATGTTTAAATTTATCATCTTATATTTTATTCATATATATGACTTTTTTTACTATGAATTGTAAAACATGGTGTGGAGCTTAATCGAGCTCCGTCGTTCCTCGAGGTGTTCAACAAAATACACAAAAAGAAGGGGACCGATCAATTTGTTAGTGAGAGAGCTCGCTCAGTAGCGGTAAGTTTATCTACATATGCAAGTTCTTCTTTTCATTTAAATATGATTGATTCATATGAAATTGATAAGTTTTTTTATTCAATTTGTAGGAAACATATAGCAGAGCTGTGACGGAGAAATACATGGAGGGAGACGCGTAGTAGCCGGAGTTGGATCCGGCGGCATGGGTGGCAGTAGCTGGCGTAGGCCAGCAATATGGTTTTGGGGAGAGCCTAGACACTAGCACGGTGATATCATCATGTGCAAGTTCAGGCGCCACCTTAACCAGAACCAGTGCCTTTAGTACACCCCCACTCGGCCCCAGTACTTCTCCCAGTGACGTCAGAGACATCGTCCGAGTGGAGATCTTTGATTTGCAGTGGCAAATGAGGCATCTGAGGGCGGAGATGTCTAGCCAGCAGGCAAGCATGTTGCAGGCAATCACTGGCCTCCTCTCCCAGGCGAGAATTGTCCCTCATGGATCCTCGACCACGGCACAGCCCCCTGATGCGCTCGACACCCGTCGTTTAAAAATGCCGTGCCACACAAATTTCAAAATTTATACAACCGCACTCACTCACTTAAATGATTTTGAAAATACGAGTAAAGAGGTAAATACGGGTCGATCCCACGAGGAAGAATATTGTCATTTAGGCATGAGTTGAAAAATTCTTGTATTTGAGAGTTTCGAATTTTGAGTGAGATTTAACTAATTGAAAAGTAAAATTGCATGAAAATAAATGAATCTAAAGAAATAACAAAATTAAATGCGAAATAAAATAGACGAAGTGTGATAGATTTGGTGCGGCCGTGGTGTGATAACGGCGTCGTCTCCTCGAGCCTTTGATTTACGAGTCGTCGGGAACGACCACGTACACTCGACCGGATCGGAACCGCGTCTCTTAACCGTCTTTGGAAGAATTTTAGAAATTGACCGAGAGAGAATTTTGGAAGAATATTAGAGAAATGGAGAAGGATTATGCAGAATAAAATTAAACAAAACAAACACTAGAATATAACGTAAATTAAATCAAATCACAAAAGCATATAAATTGTAACATGAATAACATAAATTAAAATAAAGTTTGAACAAAAACAAAGAGAAATAAAATGAGAAATCCTAAGCCTAAACTAAGGACTAAGAGTGGATAGGGAGATGAGAGCTACACAACTAATGTCTATTGCCTATTATGGAGAGAAGTGCCTCCCATGTACTCCTTATATAGACTTCAAAACCAACACTATTATTATGTGAACACCCCAAAGCCCAATTTCTATTCTTCTTCTCTTTCTTCTTTGCGGCTATGTGTGTGAAGGAGGCCACCAACCGGTTCTGTCCCATGGTGAGAAGCCGCTTTTGCCATCCTGCATATGCGTTGAAAACCCCATGTTGCCGCCGTCAAAGCCTTGGCCGACTGTGTGAAAGCTAGCCCGCCAGCCGTGTGGATTGAAGCCTTGGCCGCGTGTGCGACTGTGCCACGTGAAGCCCGCCGTTGCCGCGTTGACGAACACCACCTGAAGCTTGCTAAAGCTAGTTAATGTTGAATCCTTTCTGCATGCATTGTTGTCCAGCCAAGCGTGGAGTTTGTTTGGCCGACGCCTTGCCCTGTTCTCTTAACCGCCCAGCCGACATGCCCCTTGTGCAGCCCACTGCATTTGCACGTTTGCATGAAAGCATTTGAGGCCCGCGGCCTTTGAAGAAACCCAACCGAAGTGTTGAAGAGGCCTGCCGCAAAGCCACCTGCCGACCTCCCTTGTGCACACGTGGAGCCCACCTCACGTGAAGACTTGGGCTGCTCCCTGCATGCTTTGTTCTTATTTTTACCCGTTGAAGAGCCCATCGTGACCATGTGAAGCTTTGTTATGAAGCCCAACCTGCATGTTATATATAACAACGTATTATAACATTATAAAACTTGCATGTTATATGTATAGCAATGTAAAGCCCAACGTGCTTGCATTAACTACGTGAAAACCCCCCCCCCCCATATGTATATGTATTAGATTTATAGTTAACTATACCATATAAAGATATATATCAAATATTTATATAACATATATATCTAAAGTATATATCAAATATATATATATATATAATATATATATATCATATATATATATCAAATATATATATATATCTCAACTATATGTCTTAAATATATATATATAGCAGATATATATGTAAACAATTATTTTATTTTTTTATTTTATTTTATTTGCACTAAGATTGGGATTGGTTGTCATGGGCTTTTAGATGTGTGAGCTTTGGCCCATTTGTGTCTGCAAAATAGAATCAAAAATTGAATTAAATCAGGCACCGAAATATTTTGATCTGAAATTGATATTAAGTGTGATAAATGCATAGTGATGCATATTAAGGCTCATAAAAGTGTGTTATACTATTAATTAACATGTAAAATTACACACTTATCACACCCCCCAACTTACTCATTGCTAGTCCCTTAGCAATACAAATAATTTTAAATTTAGGACCAACGAGAGTTTAAAATATTCATACTACATTTCCAGAGCATCTTTCATAGAGTCAACTAAAGATTAGGAATCTGGACTTATTTCCACACACTAGCCTTAGATTTGGAAATAGGTACATGATTAAGAATTCAACTTAAAGGTCAATAGCACTTGTGCATGTGTAATGCTAAGTCCACAGTGAAGACAATTGCATCCCTTATGTGCTATTCCGAATAAGTGTCTTTCAACCCAGCACTTCATAATCAGAGCATTAAGCATAGCTTTTGTCTGCCTTATTGCAATGTCCCTTTTGGGATACAGATTTTTTCTACACACATGATGCTGCACTACCCTTCACTGTTTTATACAAACTTTAACACGTCTTAGGTGAAGCAGGCCCGGTTATCCAGATCCAAGTTTTCTTTTCCTTTGACGCGAACCTCAACACGTCTTAGGTGAAGCAGGCCCGGTTACTCAGAATTGGGGCATTTTTCATGGTGCCTTTTTCTCAATTTTTTTTTCAATATTTTTTCTTTTGTCTTTTTTTTGCACTAATTTTGATTGATAACTTGGCAGAAAGCTTATAAAAGATCTCAGCTTTAAGAAGTACTGAATATCAGATAACCTATCCCTAATAGCAGAGGGCTTGTCCTCTTTGTTTCATTAGCGTGCAAAGTGATTTTTATTTTTCTAAAGTGCACATGAAATTTAAAGAGATTCTTATATCAGTTTTCCCATGGCTAGATTAGACAAAGTTTTCCATCATCCTTATCCCAGTCTTTTCTATTCCAGAATTACTGTTAATGGAAGCATGAGTCATGAAACTCAAAATGGGTTTATTTTGTTTAATTTTTGGATAAATGCTAAAAAATTGGTTGTATTTGAATGCAACATGTGCAATTTGATTTTTCTGTCCCCCCAACTTAAATGACATTGTCCTCAATGGCATGAACAATAAAGAATAATGAATGCTGTAGACATGAAATTTGTGAAGGAATGGTACAACCTGACGGAAGTGAACTTCGATGGGCATCCGTGCTGACTAAAGGTGGTATATGATTTTGAAATCAGGGCAACGATGCAAGCAATCATCTCTCTCTCCCCAACTTATCTTTTATTCACACCTGCAAAATAAAAACACAAACACAAGAAATACTTGGGTTGCCTCCCAAGAAGCCATTTATTAGCATACAAAGAAAAAATATTGGGTTACCTCCCAAAAAGTGCTAAGTTTAACGTCTTCAGCCAGACGCAAAGTTTTATAACCAACGAGTTGATTTAAAAATGAGCCACCACAAGATTTCATTCGTATGAAAACGTTCTTGTGCATGCCCCGAGAGATATAACTGGAATGGGTGAGTATAAGGGCAAAACATATATCGAGGTGGATGTAGCTCAAAAGAATTGCCCCAATCAGAGAATAGAGGAGGAACATTGGCAAGAATCATGTCATCAATTAGGAAATATTCCTCCTGAGATTTCGTGGGATCAGAGAAATCAGCAAGGTTGAACCAATCGACTGGAAGAATTTCAAAAGTATCACCGTGGTCAAGAATTGGCACAAGCTCCACCTACTCCTCTAGATTGAAATTATTATGCGGCACACTTAAATCATTCAATTCCTCATTTACCCCAACTTCATTATTCAAATAAATATTCAATTCTAGATCCATCTTCACTTCTTCTTCCTTCCCATCTTCAAAGATAATTTCATCAAAGTCGTGTACCATCTCCACTTCTTCTCCATTCCCATCTTCAAAGAGAAGTTCATCATGGTCGGGGAGAGACTTGTGATGAGGTTCAATATATTCATCCTCTCCCCCTAACTGAAGATCATCCACCTCTCTTGCATTTCCCTCATCTCCCTATCCACTCTTAGTCCTTAGTTTAGGCTTGGTTGTAAGGAGCATTTGAGTAAGAAGCCCAATCTGAAAAGTGTGAGTTTGAAGGATTGTGAATGGGGTTTTGATAAGGTGCCCAAGAAGAAGATTGCTGATTTTCCCACCTAGGATATAGATTTGTGTGAGAAAAAGTGGTGAAAAAATTCGATGGAAATTGGTTTGGCTCTTGGGGAAGAGATGAATTATAAATCCCATTTTGGCCGAATGATGGATTTGGATGATATTGGGTAAATAAAGGATTTGAATTCAAATGGCCCACATGATTGAACATAAAAGTATCTAGTAATGGGCCTAAACAAAAGTGGATGTGGTGATGCGAAAGGCCCAAGAAAGAGTGATATAATAATTTTTTTTATTTGGATTTTTTTTTTTACATGCACACACAAGTTGACACACAATTACCTAATGACCTAGATGCGACCTAAACCTACAAATTGGGTTTCACAAAATGATTAAAGTGTGACTTAAGTTTACCCTCAATATGTCCACCGGCCAGGTAAGGGGTGGGGAAGTGGGAGGTTCCCCATACTTTCGTAGAGACCTTATTATGCAAAACCACAGTCCCGCTTAAGACGTTTGCCATCCGACCATCTTGCCTTAGACACCAGTTTTCATAAGAGGATAAACCTAAATAACACAGGAATCATAGTGTGATCCTAAGGCCAATGTTTACTGGCTTTTATTCATGGCTTAGGTGATGCAAAGATGCAAGGAAAATGTGGTTTGTGGGCTAAGGAAGGGGTGATGAAATCCCCCACCTTATGTTGTTTAGGGGTGTTGCCCTTAAAGTATTTTGAAATGAAATGCACACCATAATTTAAAACAAGGGGTTCTTATGCAATATGCATGTCAGAATAAGATGAGTAGAACGTACCTTGCCCCTCGCAATCTTCAAAATGCAATTAACAAAAATGAAAATAAATGAAAGAAGAACTTCTATCCTAAATGATGCATGACCTAGAGCATGAAAGTGTAGTTTCTACTCTTGCAATGAGGTCTTTTATTTTGTACAAATGAAGATTTTTTTTTTTAGTTAATGAACCTATCTATCCAGTGCAATTTGTATTATTTTTTTATTTTTTGATTTTTTTTGAATTTTTCAAGAATGTAAGAAGCTATAAAATGACAAAGACATAACTTTCAAGTCCGATGTACCTTTTTCTTTGTTTTTCTGATTTTATTTTTGTTTTTCCTGCAAAATAAAAATAGAAAAGTTAATATACAAATATACACATCAAACACAAGAATTTATAACTATTAAAAATTATTTCCTCCCCGGCAACGGCGCCAAAAATTTGATGCGCTCGACACCCGTCGTTTAAAAATGCCGTGCCACACAAATTTTAAAATTTATACAACCGCACTCACTCACTTAAATGATTTTGAAAATACGAGTAAAGTGGTAAATGCAGGTCGATCCCACGAGGAAGAATATTTTCATTTAGGCATGAGTTGAAAATTTCTTGTATTTGAGAGTTTCAAATTTTGAGTGAGATTTAACTAATTGAAAAGTAAAATTGCATGAAAATAAATGAATCTAAAGAAATAACAAAATTAAATGCGAAATAAAATAGACGAAGTGGGATAGATTTGGTGCAGCCGTGGTGTGATAACGGCGTCGTCTCCTCGAGCCTTTGATTTACGAGTCGTCGGGAACGACCACGTACACTCGACCGGATCAGAACCGCGTCTCTTAACCGTCTTTGGAAGAATTTTAGAAATTGACCGAGAGAGAATTTTGGAAGAATATTAGAGAAATGGAGAAGGATTATGCAGAATAAAATTAAACAAAACAAACACTAGAATATAACGTAAATTAAATCAAATCACAAAAGCATATAAATTGTAACATGAATAACATAAATTACAATAAAGTTTGAACAAAAACAAAGAGAAATAAAATGAGAAATCCTAAGCCTAAACTAAGGACTAAGAGTGGATAGGGAGATGAGAGCTACACAACTAATGTCTATTGCCTATTATGGAGAGAAGTGCCTCCCATGTACTCCTTATATAGACTTCAAAACCAACACTATTATTATGTGAACACCCCAAAGCCCAATTTCTATTCTTCTTCTCTTTCTTCTTTGCGGCTGTGTGTGTGAAGGAGGCCACCAACCGGTTCTGTCCCATGGTGAGAAGCCGCTTTTGCCATCCTGCATATGCGTTGAAAACCCCACGTTGCCGCCGTCAAAGCCTTGGCCGACTGTGTGAAAGCTAGCCCGCCAGCCGTGTGGATTGAAGCCTTGGCCGCGTGTGCGACCGTGCCACGTGAAGCCCGCCGTTGCCGCGTTGACGAACACCACCTGAAGCTTGCTAAAGCTAGTTAATGTTGAATCCTTTCTGCATGCATTGTTGTCCAGCCAAGCGTGGAGTTTGTTTGGCCGACGCCTTGCCCTGTTCTCTTAACCGCCCAGCCGACATGCCCCTTGTGCGGCCCACTGCATTTGCACGTTTGCATGAAAGCATTTGAGGCCCGCGGCCTTTGAAGAAACCCAACCGAAGTGTTGAAGAGGCCTGCCGCAAAGCCACCTGCCGACCTCCCTTGTGCACACGTGGAGCCCACCTCACGTGAAGACTTGGGCTGCTCCCTGCATGCTTTGTTCTTATTTTTACCCGTTGAAGAGCCCATCGTGACCATGTGAAGCTTTGTTGTGAAGCCCAACCTGCATGTTATATATAACAACGTATTATAACATTATAAAACTTGCATGCTATATGTATAGCAATGTAAAGCCCAACGTGCTTGCATTAACTACGTGAAAAGCCCCCCCCCATATGTATATGTATTAGATTTATAGTTAACTATACCATATAAAGATATATATCAAATATTTATATAACATATATATCTAAAGTATATATCAAATATATATATATATATATAAAATATATATATCATATATATATATCAAATATATATATATATCTCAACTATATGTCTTAAATATATATATATAGCAGATATATATGTAAACAATTATTTTATTTTTTTATTTTATTTTATTTGCACTAAGATTGGGATTGGTTGTCATGGGCTTTTAGATGTGTGAGCTTTGGCCCATTTGTGTCTGCAAAATAGAATCAAAAATTGAATTAAATCAGGCACCGAAATATTTTGATCTGAAATTGATATTAAGTGTGATAAATGCATAGTGATGCATATTAAGGCTCATAAAAGTGTGTTATACTATTAATTAACATGTAAAATTACACACTTATCACCCCCTCAGATGAGTCTTTATGATATTTTTATTTTGGCAGAATTACTCAATTCTAAAATCAATGAATATACATAAATTTAGATTCAAAGTAACAAGAACCTATTCACATAACATGGGTTTCAGGGTTCCAAAAGCTAAAATACTGTCCTGATCGGCTAATTAGCTAATTCTAACGCGACTTTGGTGATGACAGTGACTTGGGAGAGCTGACGGAATCCAAATCGGATACCCGGTTTGAGCTTGGCGCTCAAATTACTCAATTCAGAACTAGGTTAGTTTTCAAAGCTAACTTTGTTTAAAAGAGTTCAAATAACTAGGGGTTCGGGGTTCCAAAATGCCAAATACTAGCCTGATCGGCTCGCCGATCATTCCAATGGGATATGGGTGATGAGAGTGACTTGGGAGAGCTGACGGAATCCAAATTGGATGCCCGGTTTGAGCTCGGCGCTCAAATTACTCATCTCAAAACTAGGTTAGTTTTCAAAGCTAACTTTATTTAAAACAGTTCAGATAACTAGGGGTGGGATTCCAAAATGCCAAATACTGGCCTGAACGGCTCGCCGATCATTCCAACGGGATCTGGGTGATGAGAGTGACTTGAAAAAGCTGACGAAATCTAAATCGGATATCCGGTTTGAGCCAAGCGCTCAAATTACTCAATTCAAAACTAAGTTAGTTTTCAAAACTAACTTAGTTCAAAAGAATTCAGATAATTAGGGGTTCAGTGTTCAAATTGTAAAATACTAGCCGGATCAGCGTCCTGATCGTTCCAACACGACTTGGGAGGTAAAAGTAACTTGTGAGAGCTGACGGAATCCAAATCGGATACCCGGTTTGAGCCCGGCACTCAGAAGTGCATTCTTCAAATGTACTTAGTTTAAAATTAAAGAAGTTTGGTTCGGGAGTCAAAAATCTAAAATATCGGTCTGATCGGCATGCCGATTGTTCCAACACGACCTGGGAGGTAAAGTGACTTGTGAAAGTTGACGGAATGCAGATCGGATACCCGGTTTGACCCCGGCACTCAGAAGTGCATTTTTCAAATGCACTTAGTTTAAAATTAAAGAAGTTGGTTTCGAGGGTTCAAAATCTAAAATATCACTCTGATCAACGTGTCGATCATTCCAACATGACCTGGGAGGTAAAAGTGACTTGTGAGAGCTGACAGAATCCAAATCAGATACCCGATTTGAGCCCGGTGCCCAGAAATGCATTCTTCAAATGCACTTAGTTTAAAATTAAAGAAGTTAAGTTCGGGGGTCCAAAATCTAAAATATCACTCGTTCGGGGGTGCAAAATCTAAAATATCACACTGATTGGCATGCCGATCATTCCAAGACGACCTGAGAGGTAAAAGTGACTTGTGAGAGCTGACAGAATCCAAATTGGATACTCGATTTGAGCCCGGTACTCAGAAGTACATTCTTCAAATGCAGTTAGTTTAAAATTAAAGAAGTTGGGTTCGGGGGTCCCAAATCTAAAATATCGCTATGATCGGCGTGCCGATCATTCCAACACGACCTGGGAGGTAAAAGTGACTTGTGAGAGTTGACGGAATTCAAATCGGATACCGGGTTTGAGCCCGGCACTGAGAAGTGCATTCTTCAAACGTACTTAGTTTAAAATTAAAGAAGTTAGGTTCGGGAGTCCAAAATCTAAAATATCACTCTGATCGGCATGCCGATCATTCCAACACTACCAAGGAGGTAAAAGTGACTTCTGAGAGTTGACGGAATCTAAATCAGATACCCGGTTTGAGCCTGGCGCTCAGAAGTGCATTCTTCAAATGCACTTAGTTTAAAATTAAAGAAGTTGGGTTCGGGGGTCCAAAATCTAAATATCACTCTGATCGGCGTGTCGATCATTCCAACATGACCTGGGAGGTAAACGTGACTTGTGAGAGCTGACGGAATCTAAATCGGATATCCAGTTTGAGACCGGCGCTCAGAAGTGCATTCTTCAAATGCACTTAGTTTAAAATTAAAGAAGTTGGGTTCGGGGGTCCAAAATCTAAAATATCGATCTGATCGACGTGTGAATCGTCCCAACACGACCTGGGAGGTAAAAATGACTTGTGAGAGCTGACGGAATCCAAATCGGATACCCGGTTTGAGCTCGGCTCTCAGAAGTGCATTCTTCAAATGCACTTAGTTTAAAATTAAAGAAGTTGGGTTCGGGGGTCTAAAATCTAAAATATCGTCTGATCGGCGTGCCACTCATTCCAGCACGACCTGGGAGGTAAAAGTGACTTGTGAGAGATGACGGAATCCAAATTGGATGCCCAGTTTGAGCCCGGTGCTCAGAAATGCATTCTTAAAATGCACTTAGTTTAAAAATTAAAGATGTTGAGTTCGAGGGTCCAAAATTTATCTGATTTGAATTTATATAATCAAACAAAATATTTAATTTATCTGCTCAGTATTTTTTTTATTTATGAATGCATATTTAATGTTATTATTTTTTCATGTAGGATCCTCCAGCGAGTGGCGATGGAGGAGACGAGCAGGCAGGGAGGATGAGCATATAGAAGATGCAGAGGATTTTTTTGATTTTTTATTATTATAAAATTGAAAATTGTTATTGTGTTTCGTTTCTTGTATGTCCTTTGTTTTGTTCGTGATGTATAGATTTTATATATTTTTTATTTAAATAGGTTTTTATATAAATTTTATGTATTTTTTAAAAAAACTAAAATCCATTTTTCGACGGATTTACAGACGGATCTATCCGAAAATGCCGACGGAATAACCTATGAAAAAAAATTCCATCGGAAATCCTATACAGAATCTCAGACGAAATTTTCGACGTAAAATATTTCGTCAGAATTTTCAGACGGAATCTCGGACGGATAAATGTCCGTCGAAAATTCCCAATTACAGACGGAATTTACGTCTGCTACTTTTCCGTCGAAAATTTGTACTTACCATCGTAATTATCCGACGTATTTCAGACGGAACAGTTTTCCTTCGGAAATTTGCGACAAGAAATATACGACGGACCGTTTTCGACGGATTCATGACTGATTTCCATCGGAAAAATGATTTTCGACATATTTTTTGACAGATTTACGACGGGTATTCTTCGTCGAAAATCCCGCCTTTTCTTGTAGTGAATGGCGACCATTGCAGTAGGTGCTATATCCAAACATGGAAACTTTCTAAATGGTCGCTAATTCAAATTGGCGTCCAGGTTCCAGCCGCTATTTCTTTATTTTCTTATTCTAATATTTTCCTTGCTTTGCGTGAAAAGGAATTGGCTACTTCTTGAACGGGCACTGTTTCATTTCCAGAAAGATATGGCGCCTTCACAAACAGTCGATGATTCCTCTTTCCTTATTTTCAGCCCTCTTCTTTCTATTTCGTAGAAATGGAATTGGCGCCCTTCCGAGAAGGCGCTGATTCTTATTTCCATAAATTGCTTATATTTGGCGGCCTCCTGCACGGCCGCTAATTCTTTGAATGGCGCCCTTCCGCGAAGGTGCTATTTCTAAATGGCGTCCAAGCTCTGGCCGTCAATTCTTCTTTTGTAAGGACGGGCTTCAAATTAGCGTCAGTTCAGAACGCCACTAATTCTTTAAATTAACGACTCTTCACAAAGGCGTTATTTAATTGGTGTCTGGACTGTGGTCGCTCATTCATTTGGCTTCAAAGAAATGGCGTCCCATCTTTGGATGCTAATTCCTACAATTTCAAAAAATTCAAATAATCACTGCTCTTAATCCCAAAATGCATTGTGATAGTTATGCAAGTTCTTGACTATATCTCACATTGCCATTTTTGACTCAAAATGATGATTAATTTCATGCAGACTCAAATTATGCATAGCTATACTCACTTAGTGCTCAAAAGTGATGCAAATTATGATATGAAATATGACACTCATCACAACCATTGGATTAATTTGCTCCTGATCAAAATCTGATCATTGAATTTAAATTTGATCAAAATCTTACCGTTAGATTTAAGTTTAATTAAGATCCAACCGTTGGATTTACTTCTGATCAAGATCCGATCACTGGATTTAAGTTTGATCGAGATCCAACCATTGGATTAATTTGCTCCTGATCAAAATATGATCATTGAATTTAAATTTGATCAAATTCTTACCGTTAGATTTAAGTTTAATTAAGATCCAACCGTTGGATTTACTTCTGATCAAGATCCAATCACTGGATTTAAGTTTGATCGAGATCTGACCATTGGATTTATTCTCGATTAAGATATGACGATTAGATTAGCTCCTGATTAAGATCCGACCTTTGGATTATTTAAATTAGATAAAGATTTGATCAGTAGATTTTGCTCCTGTTCTAAATCTGACACTTGAATTTAAGTTTGATCTATCCGACGGTTGGATATAAGTTTGATTAAGATTCAACCGTTAAAGTTAAGTTTGATCAAGATCCGACCACTAGATTTGCTCCCGACTAAAATCTAACTGTTGGATTAAAGTATGATCATGATGTGATAGTTGGATTTGCTGCCGATCTAAAGTTGATCAAGATCTGATCATTGGATCTTTTTCGATAGGTTCGATCGTCGAATTTACTCACGATCTAAAGCTGATGAAGATCCTACGGTTAGATTTGCTCCCGATCTAAAGTTCATCAAGCTTCAACCGTTAGATTTACTCCGAATCAAAATCTGACTGTTGAATTTAAGTTTAATTAAAATCCGAGCATTAGATTTGCTTCCAATATAAAGTTGATCAATATCCGACCGTTGGATTTGCTTTCGATCTAAATCTGATTGTTGGATCTAAGTTTGATCAAGATCTGGTCATTAAGATTTTCTTCAGATCTAAATCTGATCAAGACCCGATAGTTGAATTTTCTCTCGATCAAAATCTGTTCAAAATATGAATGGTAGATGATATTTTTGTTATTTGCGACAGATAATATTTCGTCGCTAATCCGTCGTTAAAGTATAAATCTTGTTGCGATGGATTCCATTCCGTCTCTTAAATACAAGAACTGTTACGATGGAAAATTTCCCATCGCTAATCCATCTCTACTTTTATGACTGACATATTTAATAATACATCATATTTTACGACGAAAATAGTCCATCTCTATTACATCGCTAAATTTGTGACAAATTTTTTTTGACGTAAATCCATCGCTAATCGCATCGTAGTATTTTCTCGCTAGTCCATCGCAAAATTATGTTCATATTTTGCGATGAAAATAGTCTGTCTCTATTACCTTTCTAAATTTGTGGCGAAAATTTTTCGACGAAAATCCGTCGCTAATCTTGTACGATGAAAATATTCTGTAACTAATATGTCTCAAAAAACACGTATTTTATAATGTTGCGATGAATTTTCCTTTCACCGCTAATTCATAACTATTTTGTGAAAGATTAATTCGTCACAAAAAATCCGTCATTAATAGCGCTTTTTATTGCAGTGAATTAGGTGGCATACACATGGTGTATGGTCTGTTTGTCCTCCCCTTCACATGTATCTTGTCCTCTCTTCATGGAGGTTCAGTCAGACCTGGTTTATTGGAGCTCTGTCTACGTGTAGTTGTAATAGTGCTCATGCCTACCATTTCCGGGGGGGAGCTTTTGCTAGTGGGAGTCATTTCGATCCAGTTGAGTGCGCACAATATGCAAGGACACTTGTGCGCGGACATGTTTGTGACAGGAACTACATATCATGGCTTCTTTGTAGCACTCATGTGGGGGATTAATCAATTCTTCGATTTGCAGCCACATCTACATGTGTTTCCCCTTTCTGTTCTGAAATCAAGGCTAACAGTAATGCTTAAATATTCCCATTTATATATTGGCCTGGGTCTGGTCATCTCCGGAGCGATACGCGTGCATGATGGCATGCTTCTTGCGGCCTGGCCTGTTAAGTAGAAACTAATGAAAACTAGTCGAAAGGTGAATGCATAGGGTAGGGGTGATCATTATTCGGGTTCAACTCGAAAATTAAATTGAATTGATAGATTTGATTCAGTTTGGTTTGGGTTGAAATGTAAAAAATTCGATTTGAGTTCAAACCAAA